>JASAMV010006503.1:0-46332 GCA_030248065.1 Rhynchonema sp. JSB1_4
CATTTTACGTCCATTGTACCCAGCGAAATGTGTGCTCATTGGATTGTTTCAACTGCAACAGATCGGTGATTCACTAGGTCGTCGTCAGTGCAAATAGGTACCCCCACTTGACCCCGACAGAAGGGAGCTTATTGCGCTACATTGCTGTAGGTGGTATACCTATTTTGTCTAGGCCCCACTCACGGCGAAAGCACGTGAAGTGACTTCAACCATTCGCTATTGGCCCCAAGCTAGCCCGCTGCTAAAAAAAACTGAACTGTGTGCCTGTGAACTGAGGTGACCAAAAGGAGTTGACAAAAGTCACATCATGCCAAGCGGGCCCACTGGTGACAGTGTCCTAAATCCTACAGATGCGCCCGCATCGACGTCCACCTAAACGGCGATGGCCTGCTGGCGCTGCAATTTGCGTGGAACATCTATTGTCGACGAAACAGTGACGGCGGCGGCGGCGGTATCCCAAGAATCGGTCTGGATGGAGAACATGCACACAAACAGGGATATCACCACTCGTGGAGGTGAACTTGAGTGATAAAGTATGACATTGGGTGTCTTGCGATTGTACTTGATGTCGTGCGACGGCAATACTCATTGTGAAATGTGCATTTTGGACGTACATAGATACTGTAACTTGGGCCCCGGTGTTCGCTTTGATGGCATCCGAGCCCGGGGACCATGCGAGTTTTTTTTCATTTATTGCTTTAGAATAATGCGCATTCGACCCGCGTGTATTGTGTTTGTAAGTTGCTTATTTGAGTTCTGTGCGTACAACTTTAACGCTGGTCATCTGAAAAAATTACCAAATAACGCCACATCAACAGGACAGCAACATAGCGGCCTTGGTGTGAATGTTTCAATCTATATGTATAGGCAATCCATCGGCTCTGGGCACTTTTTATACACACAGCGCATGCAGCAGCACACGCCATTTTCTAAACAAAATGTACACTTTGAGCGAGTGACATACTTTGATGACCACGTTTTAATTTATCCGGTTTTCATTTGCTGCTTGCCATAACACTTTTCTGCATTGTTGCAAAATTTGGGGATGTTTCAACGGATAACTGCAGAGAATGGATGCATTCATTGACGGCAGTAATGCAGCATGCAGCGTGTGCGTGCGAGTGCCATGAGCTGGCGGATTGCCTATACGTGCGTGTCTGTCTTGATTACATTTCATGCATTTCAATTGTTAACCAGAAGCAGAAACGTTTATAAATGTATGACGTCACTAGTACAGTGCAGATGTTGATATTATAGAAAAAACGGTATCCTCAACACCCTAAAAATCACAAATATGCAGCAACAGTCGTACCAGGTGACTTGTGATTTGTGCAGAACGACACCCAGCGTTCGTTGCGATTCTGCTTCTCTCTCACGGGATCTGTGTTTGGGTGACGCACAAATACACACGTTTCGGCCTGTTCTATTGTAGTCTACGCAACTGCCCGTATTTCGTGCCAACGACGCTGAGCAGCAGAGCACTGTTCTATATATGCGATATGGACGTGGTTTGCATTCAAACTATACAGCGCGGCGACAGCGCAGTCTCAAAAGTTTCTAACACGCTTGAATATGACAGCCAATGGGTGCGTTGACGACAACAGACATCCCGCTGCGTTAGCGCGAAAAGATATATGCACAGACGCGTAGACTACACCAGAATAAGTCCACATTTGCCAAAAGAAATCTACAGCTCCATTTCACAATGGTCCAATCAGGGTGTTTTCAGAACAACAACAAACCAAGGTCACCTCTCGACAAGGCATAAGAATGAATCAAACGACAGAAACCAACTAAACATTTCTTGAGATCGGAAGGCTGTGCTTGGTTTACTGGAAGTACCGGTTTACTGCCAGAGATTGGCTTGTCAGTCAGCTTTTTCCAGAATGACACCACCAGATATGCTGCGGAGTGCGGAGGGATTACTGTATTTGTCTGAACTTGCGTCACTCCATGCCACGCATAAATTTCACAGGCTTAGGCTGCCTTTTGCATCAAGGCATATATTTTGGTTGGTTAAAAATTTTTTAAAAATCTAACGCGTGAGCATAAAAATAAGTGTGCTTACTGTTACTAATGGTATTTTTCGGTCCCAGTCAGGGCCATGTGAATCAGAGCCACTATGGTTAACGAAAGCGGTTACCATCATTTTGGTAAAGCTTTGGTTTTCGAAAAGTCACCGGGAACGGTTATATGGATATGGTTTTGTTAATTCCTGAAAATCTCGTGTTTTGTTTTACAGGTCCTTGACAAACAATTCTAGATCTGTGCGTCAACGAAACGTTGCATCAGTGAGATTCAATATAAAGTATTTTTTGCAATAAATCGCCGAAAGCACTCATACCACAGGATCGGTGAACATGGACTGCTCCTCATTCTACGAGCACAGTAAGTGAAAACGCGTGATCAGGCAGAAGAATGCCGATTAATCCCTCTGGGGTGGGTATATTTGGAGCTTGCTTCTGTCTTAAGATTTCAAAATAAAATATATAAAAAAATAATCCCGCTAGAGGTTTATCAGGACGTTTTGCGAATAAACCCCTGTGTGCGCCATATTCGGATACCTCGCCTTTGCTGCAGAAGCAGCAAGACGTTACCAAAGAAGCTTGCAAGTAAAACAACCAAATTTTGTTTGACATTTTACAAAAGTAGAGCCCTCCGTTGCTCTATTCGGAAATAAAACACGTGTCTTTCGATAATACAGCAGATTCTGCAGAACAATTTGTGAAAACGATCCGTTTATACCGTTTTGTGGAGAAAACAATTCATCTTTAGGAATTTTGGGAAAACTTTTTGCTTCGAATAGAGATCTCAAATGGAGCCCCCCGGAGGGCTCTATTCGGGGTGGAGGGGGAGGGCGGTCTGCATGTGGAAACTCCAATCAATTCCTTGGGGATTTCTCATGTTGTACATGTATATAGGTGGACAGATGCTGTTGCTTTTCAATCATTATTACAGAACCACAAGAACATAGTACATACACACAGGCCATGGTTTCCGATTGGTTGTTCATCTTGTCGGATTACTCGCCGTCGCAATACCTCTCGCGCTGGTCTGGCTGTTGTGTCACCGTGTGCCGCGGCTGTGTGCTGGACGACAACACGCACCGCCGTCTCGTGTGCGCTATTGGACTGGCAATGGCATGCCTGCTCAACATCGTGACCACTCCGGTGCACACGGTTTTCGAGGCGATGGATGGATTGACGTACTTAGTGCATTGGAGGCTGGAGTGGAGGAGTAAGAGATCGAGGGACGATGTTTAGGTCAAACAATTTGCACCACAACCACCGTCTGGTGAGCATCTGGCTGACAGTGCAATGCCCAGCCAGTGGCGGATCTATACAGGCCTTGGCCAAGGGAGAGCCTTGTCCCGTGCTCTTGCCATTTTTAAAGGCCTGTTTAGAATGTGGGGTTTTCTATACCCAATATTATTCAAAATGTGACAATGCGCAATGAAATTTTTACATTGTTGTCAATCTAATTGAAATGGGTGCGTGTTGGCATCTCACGCGCGAAATGTAAGATTTTTGGATTTTTGAAGCATATCAGAATGAAAACGCTTTAGGGGTCACTGCTTCTCACTTCCCATTGAGTAGCGGGACATGGCACTTGTGGCAGCATAGATCCGCCCTGGCCATAACAGTACTTCATCAAAACTTCGAACTTACTTGCGATATGTTTGCTTGCCTGATATCAATCACTGCCATCAGTCATCAGCCAATCACACATACTGTATTATGTATACGGGATCTGATTCCTTTGCTCTGCCACACAACACTGGATTATTTCGTGTCGTGTTTGCGTTTCCATTCCATGGAAATGTGAAATATTCTGTTTTATTGTCCTCTATCATTATGATAATGAATGATCGTCTGCTGCTGACCCAAAAGATATTTTTGAGCAGAGTCTGTTCTCTCTTAAAGTGAGTGCGGTAAAATACGCGTTGTTTATGTTGACCCGAAACGTGCATTATATACAATTTCTTGCACGGGGAGGTAGAATTCACATAGAAACGGAATCCAACTGACGCGAAACTGCCGTATCGTATGTGTTGAGGTCCCGTTTCAGGCTTTAAATAAGGCGTGGACACGAGAAATGTGCACAAGTCTTCCTGGCTGGGGCAAGCCTAAGCCTAAGCCTGAATCGAAGCCTGAGCTGCACAGCGTACACTGGGCTTCGTGCAATGTTCAATGTGCTTTTGGTAAAAAGCAGGGGTAAAAAGTCGTTGCAACAATGTGCGTAACCACAAACACCGTTCGAGTTTAAAACCAGTTTGGGGTTAGCACGGCAAATAAACTTCACTCTCAACGCAGCAATGGGCATGCATCCGCACAAAAACTTGGTGACCGGACGATTCTATGCAGTAAAACGACGAACACCGACGCAGGTGACTCTTCACAAAAGACAGCACACACATGATTCTTGGGTGGGTACACTGCCGTACAGAAATTACCATACACATTCGTTGCTTGGTGATGTATGTGCAGGTACAGTATAGCAACTGTTGATATGAATAAAAAAAGTAAACAGCGCCTGAAAACCACACGCAGAAGCAGCGGAGTTATGCAGAACGACACGAAACATTCGGTGCAGTTTTGCTGACTGACTGTATCTGTTTTGTGATGACTAATAAAAAACGCACACAAATTTCCCCAAAAATGCATTTCGTAACAATATTCAACCACTTTACTTTCATAACAACAACCTATCAAAGCAGCTCTGGTGTGAAAGCACAGCCGTGAATGCAACACAACAAACAACGCAGCAAAACGAGAGACCGTGCTGATGTTGTGGCCAGTTTGCCAGTTTTGTCGTGTCAGTCAAATTTGTCATTAGTGGTTCGCTTCCACTACAGGCTCTTGTCGTCAATCAGTTTTTTTTACCTCACCACCACATTTATAGGAACAGTTGCATCTCCGCGCTATTTTCGGAATTGGGATCGGTTTTTTAGCGCCAAGTTGGCTGATTATAAAATCTTAATCCAGCCTAAGCCACCGGGAGCGGTTGCGCTGTGTTGGTATTGAATACCTAGATATAGCCCGCGAAAATATTATGGTTACTTTTTTACAGGTTGACAAAAAAATCCTCGTCGAAGCGTTGGATCACTGAGATACAATAAACGTCACAATAAAGTGCATATTTTGCGTGGCACAACCACTCATTCCAGGAGCACTTGAACGTGTATGGTACAGCGGCAGCGTGCTGCGATATCGGCATCTGCGGTCATTGAAAATGGACTACTCAGACTCAGGAGTATCGTGAGTAAACATGTGATCAGAAGTTACATACATATGTTGTACAATACAGTGCACTGTGTGTTTTTCTGGACATAACACGATAAGAACATTGTTTCAGATTTACGATCATCGTACTGGTCATTATTGGCGTGATAATTTGTACGTTCTTGTCGGTGTGGGTGTGTTTCTGGCTCCTGTCTGCTTGCTGCAATGGTCACGCTCCACAACAATCGCCTCGTGTACGGTATTGGACGGGAAATGGAGCTGCTCAACATTATGTTCATTCCGGACGTGGTTCACACGGTCTTCGAGGTCAAAATTCCTACAGCGGTGGTGCAGTCGGTGAATGGACTGGTGGAGTAGCTGATTGCGAAAGTGGTGGATACTGGGGTAGTGGAGGGGATTGCGGAGGTGGAGGAGGATGGAGTGGAGGAGGAGATTATGGAGGTGGAGGAGGATGGAGTGGAGGAGGAGACTGTGGAGGAGCAGGAGGAGGAGGAGGAGGAGGGGGTGGAGGAGGAGACAGTGGGGGAGGAGGTGGTGGTGGTGGAGGAGATTGATGGAGGATGTTCATAAGTCAGCGCACTGTCATTGTGCGTGCTCAGGTGTGGCTGAAAATTCAAGACGGTCGTCCTAAGTTCAGTGCGATTCTCAGGTGTACTAGGAACTTACAGTATGTTTGTGTGCCTGCTGTCACTCACTGCCACCAGTCACCCGCAGCCGCATATAGGGAATATAATTTCATGTTTTGCCACACCATTGTATTTCGTGTCGTGTTTGTTTTCATGGGAACACTGTATGTGTATTCCGCTTATTCCATCATCATGAATGCACCTACCATTATTATGTGCAGTATTTTACCTGATGAAGCTTCACTGAATATTGGTTGGTTCTCTCCCAAGCAGATTACCGGAAAGAAGTTGTGTTAATTGCGTATGTGCGTGTAATTTCAGCAGAACAAGAGCATGAGCAGAAACACATATAACAGAAACACAGGTTAGATTACTGTATCTGATTTCGAAACTAACTCTTTGAGCTTCGTATTACGTCAATCAACAATTCAAGTGCATGACTGTCACAGGTGAGTCACCGCAATCTGCACGTTAATGTTCGGGTGCACGCAGAGTCGAGCATTCTTTGAGATATCAGTCCGTCACCAAAACAACACCATCACCATGCGTATACATATGCGTCAACAAGCACAGACACTGTTCGGGTGAAAAACCAGTTTTGGGGAGCGCAATACTGCACTTCTCTCTCTCTTGCTACTCGCCAATTGGCACCACGCGCACAAAAACTCTTAGTAACGGGTGGTCGGGCAATTGAGCAAAGCACATTTGAGCAAGATCACTTTGAGCAAGAAAAAAGAGCAGAGCTATTATTTCGTCCTAATGGCTTAGGCTTGGGCTGATTTAGGTATCAGGCTTAGGCCTAGGCCTACACTTACCTGGGCTGGTTTGGGCTTAGGCCTATTTGGTTTTAAGTTCTGCTCTTTTGGCCTCTGCTCTTTTTCACTTGCTCAAACGTGCTTTGCTCAATTGCCCGTCCGCGTAGTTACGTGGAGAGACTATTCTATTCATTAAATTGAAGAATGACCATTGTCAGTCACATAATAATTATTTTGAAAACTTCCTAATCTCCGACCCTACACCACAGCTGTGTTGTAATATCTACTAAATGACCATAACCTGAATGAACAAGGTGTGTGGTGATTGGGGAGCCGCGCACCATTATACAAATGGTGGTTCAGTATATTTTCTGAAGATATATGAATAAACCGCACGTGCGGTCACTTAGTAACCACAGAATTGGAATGTTAGATAGCAAATTTAAAGGGTGTGTCTAACGTCTCCTAACTCCATGTTTTGTTGGGTGGAATTGAAAGATGACCTCGAAAGGCCGCCGTGTGCAAAAAACCGCGTCTTCTAACTAGCCAAATCGCGAAATCTTGAGGGTTACTTTTCGAATTAAATCAATTTCCGGACACAAAATTCAGACTGAGCTGACGGAAAAAAGCTGCGAAGCGAAACACACACAAACCAGCTTCTATGTGTTAAATGAAACATTCATTGTGTCCATAGTCAAGCCAGCAGCCAGAGCGGTGTGTGTTGAGCGTCTACGTGCATTGTGTAGGCGGCTGAGCCGCGCTTAAACATGCAATGTTTCAGCAGAATAATGCCAAACGTGTGTAGCGCCCGCTCAAAAGCGCCTGGAGTTTTGTGTCCGGAAATTGATTTAATTCGAAAAGTAACCCTCAAGATTTCGCGATTTAGCGAGTTACAAGACGCGGTTTTTTGCACACGCCGGCCTGTCGAGGTCATCTTTCGATTGCACCTCATAAAACATGGGGTTAAGAGACGTTAGACACACCCTTTAAGCATCGGCACCCCTTTTGAAAGTGGAACGGGACACAACATAGAACATGGGATAATTCACGTGAGGGTTGGAATGTTTGAACGAGCACTTTGGCCTGTGACATCCAAAGTAAAAGAATGGGTGCGAAAACAAGATAAGCAGTGGGAAGTATGCAAGCATTATACCGGTTGTACCCAACGAATTGAACCCTGAACTTTCAAGTATTAAATTCAGCTTTATAACAAAACATAGAACGGCTCCTATAACCCAAACAAGGTCAGACGGAGGCCAGACAGATGAGTCGGCACTGTCTGACTATAAAACTGACTGACTTGGAATAATCGGGGTTCCATTCGCTCTAATTTTTGACAGAGCGTCTTACTTTTTCTGAGCGCATTTGAATTACAAGGCCGGCCGAAATTTGAATCACATATAGTCCGCGCGTTACAAATAGACAAAGGCCCTGCTCTCCCGTGGAATTGGGATTTGGAGCTATTTTCTTTGAATTTGTTTGTGCTAATATTGGGCCTGCTCCCGGTTGAGCTTACATAGTCTTTTCGCTGCAGTTCAATTTTGAATCGGTAAGTTTACCGTGGCACTGTTTTCTCTGGATCCGTGGCCAGGATCCAAAACTAACTCTGCTACTAACAGGGGCTCTTAGCTCCATTTGTCCTCTGTGTGTTCGGCCGGGTGGCCAGAGTTTTGTCAGTTCTCTTTGGTCCGGGCCAAAGGCCCAAAAATTCTTTCATCTGTACTGTTACGTGTCAGCACCCGTTTTACGGGCGTACACAGTTTCTGTGTACGACGCACCACTCAAAAACCAAAAATAAAAGAAAGAACAGAAGGAAGGAAATCCCGAAGCACGGCCGTTGACTTGACTCGTGTGCAAATTACCACTTGCAAGCTGGGCAAAACTAGAAACTGAAAGGAACCAATAAGGTCTACCTTAGCTGTCATTTGCCAACGATCCACGCACCGACCGACCTCAGTAACTCCATTAATAGTACCTAATAAGCTCCATTTCGGAGGTGCGACATTTGGTAGCACCGAGTGGTTTTTTTGGCAAAATGGCATCAGGATCTCACACATTTTTCGAACCACGCCAAGCTGAAGGTGAAAATTACTCGTTCTACAACGTTGCTCAGCAACCTTCGCAGTCGCTGAAGGGCAGAAACGAGCAATGTGCGCCACCACCTCACTTTCGTGGTAACGCAATGCGTAACCGAGCGACACAACCGCCAATGCCTAACATCTGCGCAGCTGACCCTGTGCCCATACCGATGCCGGGCAAGACATTTATGAATAATGCAAGTAGCCAGCTTGCTTGCTATCGTGGTACAATGGGTGACGGTCCATTCAGGGAATGGTGGAAAATGTTTGATTTGTGTGCGCGTGGGATGGGACGCGGTCAAAAAGGCAATAGTCCTGCCATGCTTTCTCAGGGATCGAGCGCTGAGTGCTTACGAAGCACTTGCCCCCGCAGTACAGGGTAACTACGATACGCTGGTACGCGAAATGACCAGTGCGCTGAAAATACAGAACAGTGAGCAGATTTATCAATGCGAACTTGAGACCCTCAGACAAGGCACAGCCACAGTAGCTGAATTTGCGATTGAAATCGAACGTTTGGTCAAGCTTAGCTACCCAATATTTGGACCCGCTGAGCTCGAAAGATTGCGGTTAGATCATTTCATGAATAAGCGTTCGTTGCGATTCTGCTTCTCTCTCACGGGATCTGTGTTAGGGTGACGCACAAATACACACGTTTCGGCCTGTTCTATTGTAGTCTACGCAACTGCCCGTATTTCGTGCCAACGACGCTGAGCAGCAGAGCACTGTTCTATATATGCGATATGGACGCGGTTTGCATTCAAACTATACAGCGCGGCGACAGCAGTCTCAAAAGTTTCTAACACGCTTGAATATGACAGCCAATGGGTGCGTTGACGACAACAGACATCCCGCTGCGTTAGCGCGAAAAGATATATGCACATACGCGTAGACTACATCAGAATAAGTCCACATTTGCCAAAAGAAATCTACCAGCTCCATTTCACAATGGTCCAATCAGGGTGTTTTCAGAACAACAACAAACCAAGGTCAGCACCTGGCGTTGGCGACAAGGCACAGAATGAACCAAACGACAGAAACCAACTGACAATTTCTTGAGATCGGAAGGCTGTGCTCGGTTTACTGCCAGTGACTTTTTTGCTTTATATGTTGGCTCGTGTCAGTCAGCTTTTTCCAGAATGACACCACCAGATATGCTGCGGGGGGGGATTACTGTATTTGTCTGAACTTGCGTCACTCTATGCCACGCATATATTTCAGCTTAGGCTGGTTAAAAAATATATCAAGGCATATATTTTGGTTGGTTAAAAGTTTTTAAAAAATCCAACGCGTGAGTCTAAAAATAAGTGGGCTACTGTTACTCAGGCCATGGTTTCCGATTGGTTGTTCATCTTGTCGGATTACTCGCCGTCGCAATACCTCTCGCGCTGGTCTGGCTGTTGTGTCACCGTGTGCCGCGGCTGTGTGCTGGACGACAACACGCACCGCCGTCTCGTGTGCGCTATTGGACTGGCAATGGCATGCCTGCTCAACATCGTGACCACTCCGGTGCACACGGTTTTCGAGGCGTTGGATGGATTGACGTACTTAGTGCATTGGAGGCTGGAGTGGAGGAGTAAGAGATCGAGGGACGATGTTTAGGTCAAACAATTTGCACCACAACCACCGTCTGGTGAGCATCTGGCTGACAGTGCAATGCCCAGCCAGTGGTGGATCTATACAGGCCTTGGCCAAGGGAGAGCCTTGTCCCGTGCTCTTGCCATTTTTAAAGGCCTGTTTAGAATGTGGGGTTTTCTATACCCAATATTATTCAAAATGTGACAATGCGCAATGAAATTTTTACATTGTTGTCAATCTAATTGAAATGGGTGCGTGTTGGCATCTCACGCGCGAAATGTAAGATTTTTGGATTTTTGAAGCATATCAGAATGAAAACGCTTTAGGGGTCACTGCTTCTCACTTCCCATTGAGTAGCGGGACATGGCACTTGTGGCAGCATAGATCCGCCCTGGCCATAACAGTACTTCATCAAAACTTCGAACTTACTTGCGATAGGTTTGCTTGCCTGATATCAATCACTGCCATCAGTCATCAGCCAATCACACATACTGTATTATGTATACGGGATCTGATTCCTTTGCTCTGCCACACAACACTGGATTATTTCGTGTC
The DNA here is from genome assembly GCA_030248065.1 of Rhynchonema sp. JSB1_4. NCBI lineage: Eukaryota > Metazoa > Nematoda > Chromadorea > Monhysterida > Xyalidae > Rhynchonema > Rhynchonema sp. JSB1_4. The sequence continues at coordinate 10,836 of JASAMV010006503.1, forward strand.
GTGTTTGCGTTTCCATTCCATGGAAATGTGAAATATTCTGTTTTATTGTCCTCTATCATTATGATAATGAATGATCGTCTGCTGCTGACCCAAAAGATATTTTTGAGCAGAGTCTGTTCTCTCTTAAAGTGAGTGCGGTAAAATACGCGTTGTTTATGTTGACCCGAAACGTGCATTATATACAATTTCTTGCACGGGGAGGTAGAATTCACATAGAAACGGAATCCAACTGACGCGAAACTGCCGTATCGTATGTGTTGAGGTCCCGTTTCAGGCTTTAAATAAGGCGTGGACACGAGAAATGTGCACAAGTCTTCCTGGCTGGGGCAAGCCTAAGCCTAAGCCTGAATCGAAGCCTGAGACAAAAGTTGGACGAAGGAGAAATCCAGAGTTGGATTTCGTTTATGTGAATTCTATCTCCCGTTATTTCTTGGAAGTTGGAAAACAAATGCACAACGCATTCACTCGTAGTAAATGTCACGAGCTCAGCAGCACAGGACAAACACAGCAACAACACCGGTTACTGTATGTGATTTTGAAATCAGCTCTTTGCAATGCGTTACATAACGTCAGTGACCCGTTACAGGCCAATACAAGTGTTGGTGTGCTACTGTCGCATATCAGAGGTGGATCACCACAATCTGCACAGCGTACACTGGGCTTCGTGCAATGTTCAATGTGCTTTTGGTAAAAAGCAGGGGTAAAAAGTCGTTGCAACAATGTGCGTAACCACAAACACCGTTCGAGTTTAAAACCAGTTTGGGGTTAGCACGGCAAATAAACTTCACTCTCAACGCAGCAATGGGCATGCATCCGCACAAAAACTTGGTGACCGGACGATTCTATGCAGTAAAATGACGAACACCGACGCAGGTGACTGTTCACAAAAGACAGCACACACATTGATTCTTGGGTGGGTACACTGCCGTACAGAAATTACCATACACATTCGTTGCTTGGTGATGTATGTGCAGGTACAGTATAGCAAATGTTGATATGAATAAAAAACAGTAAACAGCGCCTGAAAACCACACGCAGAAGCAGCGAAGTGAGACACGAAACATTCGTTGCAGCTTTGCTGACTGACTGGATCTGTTTTGTGATGACTCATAAAAACGCACACAATTTCCCCAAAAATGCATTTCGTAACAATATTCAACCACTTTACTTTCATAACAACAACCCATCAAAGCTGCTCTGGTGTGAAAGCACAGCCGTAAATGCAACACAACAAACAACGCAGCAAAACGAGAGACCGTGCTGATGTTGTGGCCAGTTTGCCAGTTTTGTTGTGTCAGTCAAATTTGTCATTAGTGGTTCGCTTCCACTACAGGCTCTTGTCGTCAATCAGTTTTTTTTTACCTCACCACCAGATTTATAGGAACAGTTGCATCTCCCCGCTATTTTCGGACTTGGGTTCGGTTTTTTTGCGTCAAGTTGGTTGATTAAAAAATCTTAATCCAGCCTAAGCCACCGGGAGCGGTTGCGCTAGCCCGCGAAAATATTATGGTTACTTTTTTGCAGGTTAACAAAAAAATCCTCGTCGAAGCGTTGGATCAGTGAGATACAATAAACGTCACAATAAAGTGCATATTTTGCGTGGCACAACCACTCATTCCAGGAGCACTTGAACGTGGTACAGCAGCAGCGTGCTGCGATATCGGCATCTGCGGTCATTGAAAATGGACTACTCAGACTCAGGAGGATCGTGAGTAAAAATGTGATCAGAAGTTACATACATATCTTGTACAATACAGTACACTGTGTTGTTTTTCTTGACAACACGATAAGAACATTGTTTCAGACCTATTTTTACGATCATCGTACTGGTCATAATTGGCGTGATAATTTGTACGTTCTTGTCGGTGTGTTTCTGGCTCCTGTCTGCTTGCTGCAATGATCACGCTCCACAACAATCGCCTCGTGTACGGTATTGGACGGGAAATGGAACTGCTCAACATTATGTTCATTCCGGACGTGGTTCACACGGTCTTCGAGGTCAAAATTCCTACAGCGGTGGTGCAATCGGAGAATGGACTGGTGGAGTAGCTGATTGCGAAAGTGGTGGATACTGGGGTGGTGGAGGGGATTGCGGAGGTGGAGGAGGATGGAGTGGAGGAGGAGACTGTGGAGGAGCAGGAGGAGGAGGAGGAGGAGGAGGGGGTGGAGGAGGAGACAGTGGGGGAGGAGATGGTGGTGGTGGAGGAGATTGATGGAGGATGTTCATAAGTCAGCGCACTGTCATTGTGCGTGCTCAGTGTGGCTGAAAATTCAAGACGGTCGTCCTAATTTCAGTGCGATTCTCAGGTGTACTGGGAAGTTTGTGTGCCTGCTGTCACTCACTGCCACCAGTCACCCGCAGCGGCATATACGGAATATAATTTCATGTTTTGCCACACCATTGTATTTCGTGTCGTGTTTGTTTTCATGGGAACACTGTATGTGTATTCCGCTTATTCCATCATCATGAATGCACCTACCATTATTATGTACAGTATTTTACCTGATGAAGCTTTACTGAATATTGGTTGGTTCTCTCCCAAGCAGGGTTGGGTTTAAAAAAAAGTAAATAATTTTTTGTAAAAAAAATTTAAAAAAAAAGTTCGCCACTTTTTCCGTTTTTAAAAATTAGAAAAATAAGTTCACTTTTTTTTATTATTTCACAACTTTTTTATTATTTTCCCCCTTTTTGTGGTGTATTTAAAATGCATGTTTTTATGCATGTTTCTGCTTGTTTTTTTTCTCAAAAAATCGCCTGCGGCGCTTGTATTTCGCATCGGTATAATGTCATTACAACGTTAGACAGTCCGTGGCTCTACTAAACAACCTAAGCAGCCGTCATTATGTGCGCATTCAGCTAATTCCAGGAAGTCAAATCTGCTTGAAGTCCAAAATTATCGGTCCAACACCGCGGGTTATGCAGCTGTTTTCATGTAACTTTGCTTTAAAAATGTGCCAATCATCTACCTTTCCCGTGACTTTACTTTCCCTTCACTTTTTATACTACAATCTACAGATGTTGGTACATATGGTAGACAGGCTATCCCCAACGCGAATTGTCACGTTATCTGGCTCATTGTAAAAAATATAACCTCGCTACTGCCCGTTTGTGAACACAACTGGTCGGTGTCAACTACTATTCCTATATTCTCAAGTGCAATCAAATCTGTACTTACAAAAATTTTCGACTATTTTTCACGTTGAGAACCGAAATTTTTGTGGTCCGGAATAAACAAAGTAAATCTTAAAAAAAATTCAAAAATTCAAAAAAGTTAAAAAAGTTCGATAATAAAAATTTTTTAATCCAACCCTGCTCCCAAGCAGATTACCGGAAAGAAGTTGTGTTAATTTGCGTATGTGCGTGTAATTTCAGCAGAACAAGAGCATGAACAGAAAGAAACACATATAGCAGAAACACGGGTTAGGTTACTGTATTTGATTTCGAAACTAACTCTTTGAGCTGCGTATTACGTCAATCAACAATTCAAGTGCATGACTGTCGCGCATCACAGATGAGTCACCGCAATCTGCACGTTAATGTTCGGGTGCACGCAGAGTCGAGCATTCTTTGAGATATCAGTCCGTCACCAAAACAACACCATCACCATGCGTATACATATGCGGCAACAAGCACAGACACTGTTCGGGTGAAAAACCAGTTTTGGGGAGCGCAATACTGCACTTCTCTCTCTCTTGCTACTCGCCAATTGGCACCACGCGCACAAAAACTCTTAGTAACGGGTGGTCGGGCAATTGAGCAAAGCACATTTGAGCAAGACCACTTTGAGCAAGAAAAAAGAGCAGAGCTATTATTTCGTCCCAATGGCTTAGGCTTGGGCTGATTTAGGTATCAGGCTTGGGCCTAGGCCAACACTTACCTGGGCTTAGGCCTATTTGGTTTTAGGTTCTGCTCTTTTGGCCTCTGCTCTTTTTCACTTGCTCAAACGTGCTTTGCTCAATTGCCCGTTCGCGTAGTAACGTGGAGAGACTATTCTATTCATTAAATTGAAGAATGACCATACTGCCTTTCTGCACATTTCACCTTGCATATACTTTGCAAGTCAATCACAACGTAAAACTTGTCATTGTTGCAGATTTTATTCGCACAACCGAACCGACTGCTATTTTTCTGTCCAACTGCTGGTTCACATGCAGCAAAATACCAGACTGGCGAGGTCATCCGGTCACGAACTTATTTATTTTTTTGCGGACCAGGTTGAAGTAATATTATCTCGGAATAATGGTCGAACTAGGGTAAGTATACTGTAGTTACCTAAATGTTCCTACAGCAACATTGTGCGTGTGCAGTTATGCATTATCCTGGTCGTTCGCAAACCATCAATTTCTTCGACAAAAACAATATCGACCCAATTCATGTTTGTTCTTTTATTTGTTCTGCTCATTCACCTTCCGGGCATTTCATCGCAGGATTGTGATCGCAATCTACGTGTGCGCTTCGGTGATTTTTGTCGCGTTGTGCATTTGCTGCTGGTTGGATATTAGCGGACGTTTACGTCGAGCGACGTCGCAGTCTCCTGCTGACCATCGGGTGCATTATTATTCGGTTGGAAATCGCACTGCTCCAATTGGCCATTTTTTCAGTGGAGGAGGAGGAGACATAGGAGGCGGAGGAGGATGGAGTGGCGGAGGAGATATCGGAGGATGGACTGGCGGAGCAGACATAGGAGGAGGAGGTGGTGGTGGGGGAGGAGGAGACTGCGGAGGAGGCGGCGGCGGAGGGGACTGTGGAGGGGCAGCGTGTTGATGCCGCCGGCGCAACTCGTTTGATTACAGGTGTAGCTCTATCGAAAAATAATCTGCCAAAATTCTCCCTGGCGGAACAAACTCACGGTGCTCTGTTAGGGGTTTGGATTACCTCCACGATCATTACTCACGGGTGCTTGTGTACAACTGCAGTGTGTATAGTCCAGCCACGAACTCATGAGACTACTGATTTTGAAGTTGACTTGTACGGATCCAATAATGTTCCGGTTCCACGTATTTTGGAAATGAAAGAAAGAGAAACGCATGTATTTTTTAAAAATACGCTCTCCACCTCGGTGCGTAAATTCCCTTTTGACAACCAAAACATTTGTGTGTTGAACGACGTTGCTGTTCGCGTAAGCACGCAACAAATTGAGGTCAGCCAGCTGGAACTTGTCATCATCTCTCTCGGCCCAATCTCTTTCTTTTGTTTGCGAAAACCCGAGTCACCGGCGCATTTTTGAATCTGGCCAAGCAAGCGTTAAAAAGAGTCGTCTCATGAGCGCGTGGTTGGACTATACATTGTCCTTTTCATACTGGTGTTTCTGATTGTTGATTAGCACAGCGAGCATCAATTTCGTGTCGACCTCCACAAGTTTGAACATGTGCAAAATATTGTGCTCATTGACTTATCGGCTAATGGTACAGTCGTCAACTTAAGTGGTCACAAGTCTCGTTACCAACTCAAGCAGCCGCCAGATGAGCGGCGCGAGAAATTATACATATGAGAGTTGACGACAGCACTATAAGCCGACTTATCGTTATGGTTGCTTGCCATTTCTTTGAATGACTTGTAGATGAAAGCAGTTGAGTTTTGCGAATGTCGATGCCAGAATGCGTTGCAGGCGCACAATGACGCGCATACGGGCTGATGTGCACAAGTATAATTATTTATTCAAGGATTCAACACAAGCATACACATAAGCCGCGCACATATGAAATATTACAGATTATCATTATTAACTGATTACAAACTGAGATGACCGATCCATAAATACAACCGAGAATCACGTTTAGCAGACCATCTTACACTCAATTCGAACAACATCGTGTCAGAAACTAGAAAGGCAACACTCATAAACCAGCAATATTATAGTACTTGAGAAAAGTTATTCATGTACACGAACAGTACAATGCTCTCATATTCCAGAAACTGTAAACTCGGCTGAAATGAATTAGGGCTCCACCATGTTTCGGGTTTCGGGTTTTGAAAAAAAACCCGAAACCCGAAACACAAAGCATGATAATCGAAAATGTTTCGGTCTTGGCACTTGTAGCTGACGTGCACAATTTATACCGTCAGTCGAAACATTTTCGATTATCATGCTTCGTGTTTCGGGTTTTTTTCAAAACCCGAAACCCGAAACATGGACATAGAAAAAATTTATATTTCGTGTTCCGGGTTTCGGGTCTATCTGGTGGAGCCCTTAGCAACAGACAATATGCATTATTACTGCTCTCAATCAATTTGTTACAAAATATTATGTCAAGAAAGAAACAACCAATTATCCTGTACATGTTACTATCAAGCTGAAATCGGACACAGGATGTGTAAAGACTAGTTCGTTTCGTGTGTTTTGGGACAGCCAGACCTATCAAACGGAAAAAATTAAGAAAAATATCGTGCAGACCGATGAAAGCAAACCGAATCATGAGTCAGATATTGTTAAAAGTTAAAACGTTAAAAGCATATTTTGCACGTTTGGCAACAAACAGCATAGATCGGCAATTAGAAACGGTTCAGAGAAATTATTATTCTTTGAATAAATGAGACCAAGTTGCGAATATTTTGAAAACCTCAACGTTTTTGGCAATCTCGGACCCAATCATAGAATGTAAATGGGGATAGGGAAATGACATGCACATGCACTGTACATCACTACTGTGTATCACATGTTAGTGGAGATGGAGAGTGTTACCACGCATGCCAAATTACAAGAAATAAACCACCAACAACTTCCGAAATACTAATAAAGCTTGCTTATTCAGCCAATTAAAGATAGGAATAATTAATCATACAAAATATTGATTGACGATATTATTACTCCGGCTTAATAATACATGTAAACGGAAGTCAAATTTGCGAAGAGCTGATGACAAAACAAGTATAGAGAGCAATGGAATTAAGAGCGTGGGGGAATAGTAACAGATAGGTGTCAATGGAATAGGGTTCACAAATCGAAAAAAATGGATTTCGCTCATATTGCACAAAAAGTTGACCACTACATTTACTAAGACACATACAAAATTTTGGTTCCAAACTCCAAAGCATTAAATAGTTATGGGCGCTTTTAACGGGGCAGGTCGAAGATTTCTTGAAATTCCAAAAATGTACCAAGTTTATGTTGATGAGGCTGTCATTTGTTTTAGATCGGATGCTATTTAATGAAAATAACACATAATAGTCAATTTTTTATCTACTTTTCAACCATGTAAAAATAAAGGCAAAAATTCGCTGCATTTTCTCTTCCTTTCAGTTTTTCAAAAATCAGCTCTGAAATTTAGTGCATATCAAAAACAACCAATTTTAAAAAAGTCCTCACCGACGAATTCTTTCTATTTGGTCTCAAAATGTGCGCCATAAAATTCTGATATTGGTTTATAAATCTGGTTTGTGACAAATTTGAATATCTCCTGAAAAGTTTAGATAAAGAACATTTTTTTATTTTTTTCTCACTTTTTTTTGTCTTTTTTTGCACGGATTCGCATTGGAGAAAAGACCGACGTGGGTGTCACGAACGGCAACAAGATGCTTGTCAACGTAGTCTGAAAGTAAACAGCTTGTTCATGACACATGACAAGCTATCAAAATGGATACAAGTTCAGAAATGCAAGCTATTTGGCACCGGCCGTGATCGGCAAAAATTCGCTGCAACCTGTCACTTGATGCATCACACGAGGTGAGCAACAAGCAACAACAACACACATTATACAAGCAGTCAACACACACATTATAGCTCCAACACAACACGTTTTATGTAAATGGCAGAACACACATGCGCACGCGCAGTTACATTTATGTAACACATTAAGGCAAACCAGCGGCTGGATCGCATAGCGCAATCGGTTAGGCGCAGCATTGAACATGCGTGCGTGTGTCTGTCGCACAGGTTCAAACCCTGTAGCGAGTCTTTTTTTGCGTCGCGTTTTTTGGGTGAACGTTTTACCATTATTCCTTTTTATTTCGTAACTTGATGCAAGGCAAAAACATTTAGAAATAGGCAAGAGTTGAAACAAACGAATAGCCATTCACAGATTGCCGCATTTTCCTAACAAACGGTTGCCTTGAAAAGCACATAAATTGAAGCTCTCTCGTGGTATTTACAGTTAAGAAACACATATGTAGGTTTCAGCAGCATACACATCAGAACTAATATTTGGCAATCACATGCATCAATTTTTACATTTATTCCATCATTCAATTGAGCTGCGCACCACTATAAAACAAGAAAGAAAATAAAACGACGAAATTTTTTTGCTTCATACTAACATAAATTGTCGACAATATTCAAATTTGTCACAAACCAGATTTATACGCCAAGACCAGAATTTTATGGCGCAAATTTTGAGACCAAATAGAAAGAATTCGTCGGTGAGGACTTTTTTAAAATTGGGTGTTTCTGAGAAGCACTCGTTTTTTTGACATTTTTAAAAAAAATGCAATGGAAGAGAAAACATCCAATATCGTGCAACTATTTTTGCGCAGCTGAAAAGCGGACAAAAAACTGCTATATGTGTGCAAATTTCAGCACCGAATGTAGTTTATCGGCTGAGATCCAATTGGATTGACGTTTATTTTTTCAGCATTTTTCATTTTTAAAATTTCCCAAAAAATGCAAACCGAGCACCTTTAAATTGAAATTACTGAAAGTATACTTACATTTGGAACGCCAAACTTGGTGAGCATTCCTAAATATGTTGTGGCATTGATTTCCCATCAAAAAAACCATATCCAAAATTTCAGTTTTGTGAACCGTACTTTGCGATTCTTACCACCCCACGCTCTTAACAAGGTGGCTGTGAGCGTTCAGCAAACGACCCATCATAGCAGACACAGCACAAAGCGATTACGAAACATAGCTGATTATTTTTCTTGCAATTTCAGAAAACAAAACGTGGAATAGTGTTTTCCCGAACATTTTTCTGGTCAGTCCTATCGTGAGAGAGTTCGAATGGCATTTTAGGAATATGTAAGTTAGGGGAAGACCAACATGAACAACAGTTTCAATATTATTGTATGAAACATCATTATAGCGGCTTACTTTAGTACAACAGTGAATTGCAGCAGCATAAAATATAGGATTTGAATCATTACGACTCAAAACTCCTGCACGATCGACACGTAGCCCTGTTTCTCGAGTATTCGCAGACGTTTCTCAACAGCGTCTTTGTCTAAAACGGGACATAAATTGTTTTTGCTCAGGCGGTACTGTCCAACGCGAGCATGAACCCGGTCCGCGTTTGTTTATGAAGCGACGATGCATTGGTGCATTCGCGCTGACGAGTCCTGACGATGGCACCACCCGTCTGCAGCGCAGTTTCTAGTCAGGAGAGGGAGATAGTGCACCCCTGAGGGGGAAGGGGGAGAGAAAGACCCAAATTCAGGAAGTCACTGTCTGAGGTGAAAAAGTTGACCTATTTTTAAACTTGTTGGAAAAAATTCTCTACAAAACGGGCATTTATTTTAGGACTGAAAATGCCTATTTTATGCCAAAAATTGCCCACTTTAGGTAGGGGAGATAGTGTACCCGAGGGGAACTACACTGCCCATCTGTAACAAATCAAAAAAAATGAACTCAGAGATGAACCATCCACCACCGACTCACATTTATCGAGCAACGTTCTATCGTCGTCATTACTGACTTGTTGTGACAAACAGTGCAGCAGCACGTAGGCCGTTTGGTAACGTTGCGAACACTGAAATACGTGCACAGAACGTGCTCTCGACCAGATATGCATTTTTCTGTCTCCATCATGGTCAAGTTTGAGAAAGTCACCTGCTGTCAGAGTAAAAAATGGAACTTGATGCCAGCAACAGGCAATTTATGTTGAATCATGACAATTTCGATAAAAAAACAGCAAAACGCCAAATAAACTGTACCAAATGCGGATTGCCGAACAGTTCATCGAGTGCAGCTGATTGGCACAATTCCAACGCGTGATTGTACATCAGTCGTTCGGCTGACACCAGTGACAACGAAGGGTCCTGACCGGGCAGCCCCATCGAGGTGAGTTCTTGTGACCGACACAGACATTGGTGGTAGCGTTCGTTGAGCGAGTTCAGCACTGCAAACGTGACAATCGCAGTGTACCCCGTTGGAGTGACACAAACGGGAGAATTCGGTCCCTTTGTAGAATAGTCACCATATAGTGAGTGGTTCATTGGAAAATTAACAGCCTATCGGGGTCTACCAGGGTTGAAAAATGGAAACTGCGCTGTACAACAAGTGAAAACTAGACTGCTGATAGCAACAAGGTAAAAACCTTGCTGCTAATCAACACCTCGCCGGTGCAACACGTTTTGTTATCCAACATGCAAATAATTATCGTCAATTTTTCGGAAACTGAGACCCACCTTGTCGAACGGCTGGTGACGGATGCAGTCGTTTAGCGGCCACCTCCTGCTGCGCCAACTGTAGTGCTGATGAGAGCATATGCAGTGCGCGTACGTACACCTGCAATTCATGGAATGTAGTCGACCGCCAGTGCCTTTAACAACATCGTGACAAACCAAGCTCGGATCAGCAGGCTTAAAAAGCCGAAGACGTACTCGATGGCAATGTCAAACGACGTATCCCCCAAAATTAGCCACAATCAACACAATCAAACGCACCACCAACTGTTCCACCCTTCTGTACGCATCGGTGCGTGGTGGCATCATACCAACCGCCGCTGCGGCAGTCGTCGTCGCATTTGTGTTCGTGTCCATACCTGTGCGTGAAACATCGGTTGCCAACGAATGAGAATGCCGTTTGTAGATCTGACGCATTACGCAGAATCAGTTTACTCATACCGCTTCTTCAGAGTGGTCAGAGCCAGAAACAAGTTCAAATCAGAATTCATGCATGTTGCTTGTTGGTGATCTTTTTCTGATGACTGATTTGCACGAAGCGTTCCTCACAACTGGCGCTCTATTTATGTTCGTTGCGTGTGACACCAGACCACGAAACACTGATAAGCTCAATTTCCAGTCAACAAAACGAATTCTGCAGCTTATTTATTTCTCCCGTCTCGACCTGCTTTCTCCGACAGGCGATGGATCAAGGCATCGTCAGTGCGAATGCACCCCCTCCCCAAGATACCAATTGGCCCCTTGCCACAATCACACACCTGTATCACTGCCGGCCCTGCCCCTCGATTGCAACATGAGACTGAGTGGGCTGCCGCGTGTGGATGCCAGCTGCATCAGACTGTCCACTAGTTGCAGCACGAACTGTAGCTTGGCCAATGTCTCCTTGTGTTCTTGCTGAAATAACATTGGAGGGAACTCATGATAGTGTCAATCTGTCAAATAAATAAGTGTTTATGCTCCCCATTTTAAGCGGTTTGGCACTGGAACAATACCAAAGTAAAAAACAACAAGCGCACGAAGTACAAGCAAACTGACACTGACTATCTGAGACTAACTGGTGGTAGTTTGACCAGGACAAAACGTGTTCTCAGACAGCTGACAAAACAACCTTTTACGATGGCCGTACTATCAGCCAATCAGTGTCAAATCCAATTGAATCACCAAGTCTAATCCCCGCCAAGGACTCACATCCAACATAGTCTCTTCTCTCAACTGCGCTTGAGCACTCAAATCCTGTTGCTGTTGTCTGGCGGGACTGTCATGAGGGGACGGGACCACCGGTCCAGGTGCTTGTCCTACCGCAAGCCCAGCAGCCGCTACGTTGTCCATGTCACGATTGTGCTGCAAACCAGGTGACGGTCGTTCGATGACAGGCGACTGTTGCGTGTCCATTGGCGATCGGAGGGAAGCGGCCATCGCTGCTGCCTCGGTTAGACTCTCCATGATTTGACTGTTGGATGAGGAATCTGTAAAATGGCACCGGACGTTTCTCAGCTGAATACGAATTATAGCAATAAAAAGACGATTGGATCACCCTGCGGTCTGCTGTATGTTTGGTCCCTGCCAGCCCTCCAAGTGTGATGTCAATTCCCCTATTCGGTGTTAGAAGCTTGTTACATAAGCTGCCACTTATTCCGTCAGACAGACGTAAAAGCCGTGTTGACAGGAACTAAACAACTTTTGCGCTGGCCGAAATTGGTGCATCAATAAAATTCCAACCAGAAACTCGCGGTGACCAACAGGAAGACCACGTATTCGTAGCTGAATTTGCACCCCACACAGCACATCCGACCAACTCATAAAACCCGTCTGATAACATAAAAAACCAAGCACCAACGCACCCAATTTCGGGGCTCCCGGTTGTCCAGCGAACGGCAGGTTCAGTGGTTTGTGTAGCTCCTCGTCTGCGTCCGCGTCTGAGTCCGAGTCCTGGTCTGAGTCCATCATTTGCTCAGACCGAGACAGTGAGCCCGCCTTGTCAGTAGTCGGTTTGTTATTGTCGATGGTCAACAACAGTTTTTGTGGAGTCTTTTGTTGCAGATCAATACTAGTCGGGGCGGGTAGTCGACTTAGCGATTGTTGTTGCGTGGTCGTAGATTGAGGGGCTGTGAATTGCACAAACCGTAACAACACAGTTTGTCACAAAATGTTCTGCAGCATTTTGTTGGTAAGCACTCCTCTAATACGTATGTTTATGCACCCTATTCACGTCACATTCGATCTCACTCTCTTACAACTACTTGGGGGAAACGGGGATACCCAGGTGTCACACGCACACACACGCATGATGCAGGCAGGCACAACAACAGTAGATGATAAATATAGTACAGCAACCCGAATGTATGGTACATCCTATGAAAACAGCCAAAAACTTAAAAAAAATTTTTGTTAGTGAAATATACGTTTTAGTAGGCGACTATACGCGCGCGCGCCTCCGGCAGCCGTGTTTGACGAGACGATATGATGGTTGATGGGTGTTGGGTTGGGCTGGATCTGGTATTCGATTGATGATAAGGAACCATTTTCTTCCTCCTCCTCCTCCTCCTCCTCTGATATGGCTGAAACAACAGGTCGCGCATAATTGAAAAAGATGACTAGACAGTTTACGAGGGTACGTAACAATAGTAAACAAATCGACCAAAAGTTAAGAAGCGGTTGATTGTGCCTGCAGCATACGTGCACAAAAAGACTGACAACAATAAACAACTAGAACTAGCCAATCATTGCACGTTCCTCCCCATTTCCCCCACGAAGTTCATACATTTTGCAATTATCATAGCAGATTGCACGTAAACAAAACTGATAAACGCCATTCGCTACAATCCATAAAATCCAGGCCTAAGTGAAACATTCGTAGAACGGTGCGATGTTTCATTGAGCTCATAAAAGCACACAAATGAGCATCGAACCAGGCGAACTATCAGTAGACGTGGTTGTTGGCTGATTGGTGCGTACGGTGGTGGCCACTCGGGTGGTGGTGGTGGATGGCAGTCGCGTAACAATTGGACTGGACGTCTCAAAACGTGCTGCAAACACACAAAAAGGTCATTTAGCATCATGTGACCCTGTCAATTGGTGCCCTCGTACTGGCGATGACGCAGGTAAACTAGGCAACCAAAAAAATCACATTGCCGTAGAATTCCTATTAAACGTTTGCATTACAACTAGCACCAATGTGTACACAGTCAGAAACGTACTGTGCGGTGGTTCGAGCTCAGCGACGCTGGGCAAGCGTGCCTTGGCTGACTGTTGCTGTTGTAGTTCCTGGTTAGATGGTCGTGGCATATTGTTTAGTCCAGGAGCACTAGAACCTGAAGAAGCAGGGTTAATGTTTTAGTTACACAGCTACAAATGACAAAATACGCTGATGTCATTGATACGGGCGGCCGATATCACAGTAAGTAATGGCACCAGTAAATCTCGGACTGATTGGATCACCAACTTTGATACTGGCCCGAATAATTTCGGAGAGAGTGCAAAAAACCGTTAAGACAAACTGACCAATGGGCTGTCCAGTCCGTTGCTGATTGGCTGCTTCCAATTTGGCGTAATTAGCCCGTTGTGATGGCACGGGCACGGGTGCACGCATGCCACTCGGTTGCCCGCCACCACCACTGGTTGTGCCCGATGGCGGAACACGGCCGGGTGCATTGTTGGGCGATTGCGTCCCGCTCGGACTGAAGCATCGGTTTTATTGTTTTTTTTGGCCGAGTAAAGTTGAACAGCTGTGAATGTGATTTGTTTCATAATGCACGATGTCAGATCACGACCGAGTTGCGTTGCGTGAAATGAAGTGCATCTCAGCCAAAGTGCAGACGCAACGCCTTTGCACCAGACAGTTCCAGCACATCATCTGACGTTTGTGAGGTGGGTGACGCAACACACTTCACAACATTACTGACGCCATTGTTTATCAGATCCAATCAAAGATGGCAGTACTAATTAACCCGCGCTCATTACGGGCCCAAAATCACGAATCCGCAGCGTATCAACAGCATTTTGTGCCACATCCATTTATCGTCAACTACTTTCCAATGCGCAAACAACAATTCCCCATTATCTCACCCCGCATTCCGTCCATCCAACGGCGGCAGAAACGTAAAGTCCTCCGCCGAATCCTGCATTCCTCCACCCAAATGCTGTTGTTGTGACCTGACCGGTTGTGGCACGCCAGACATTTGCGGTGCTCTTTGTTGTTGACCAGTACCGCCTTGTTGAGTGGTCGATGATGTGGTTCGAGGCACGGCCGTGCTCACGCCACGCATTTGGGTGGTTGTTGGTGCGCCACCACCACCACTCATGTAGGCACCCGGCTGTTGGTGCGCAACTGTAACAAACATGATGGGTCTGGATATCGAACTTTGCAATAAGTCATGCCACTTCTGTTCTTGCATCAACGAAGCTTTTAGGTTTAACGACGCGACTACTTTGCGGTTTCAACCTGTGGAAAAGCTGACATATTAGCAACATGTGGGAACAGCGCTTGCGGTACTCAATAATAGGGACGTCCAAATTTTAGAATACCTCAAACGACCAAGACAAGAACAGTCCGTTTCTCTTCTCTGGTTTTGATCCGACCCTTGATTTTCTGAACTGGTTGTAACAACAAGCAGCTAACATTTGGGTTTGATCACAGGTGATTGCATCGGTTGCGTGGTCGTACGCGCGGGTGTCTGTTGTGGCACGGCTACATGTGCACCAGAAGTTTGTGGATTGTAAGGTCGATTGGTGCCTGGTTGTTGTTGCACCCTCAGGGCACGATTAGGACTCGAACTGGACTGTCGTGGCAACGCACGTTGTTGTTGATGGTGCGTGTGACCGACCTGGGTGGGAAATTATGGCATTCGGTTTATTATGATCACATTTTGTATTCATGTCCATAGGTGTTACGTTTTTTTCAAGTGTACGTATAACGTGTTTGTACTGCAGTGATGCGAATAAAAACTCATCAGTCACATGGTCAGGGTAAATCCGCACTGACGATGTCGTGGTGCACCACAAAACAAATGACCTGACCCTTCCGTTGTCACACGATTTTCACACGGTTTCTGTGTGCGCCCGCTGTTACAATTTATGGCACAGGGAAAAAACTTTTTTCAGTTAACATATCTTTTATCAAAAAAAACTATAGCAACTATAATCAGCCGAGTACGCCGTACCAATAGAGCGGTTGGCTAGGGGTTAACGTTAGCCCGGGCCGTGTAAACGTAAGCCTAAGTGTGCAAAACACCCACCCTGGGCACGGGCGGCATTCTCATTTGCGCATGTGCACCAGCAGTGGGCACCTCGACACCAATCTGTGTCTGCGCCAACATCATGTGTGTGGCGGGTGTGGTGCTCAACGGTACATCGTCTTGCAGGAATGGATGAGTGAAGAAGTCGTCTGCAAAAATTGGAAAAATAGAAATTTTGAATTTTTTAGCTTTCTTCGTCTTTCTGCATTGATGACTTGAGTTTCGGCATGAATGATATTTCGAACTTGACTGTTCCTACCAATTTCCGCCAACGTAGTAAATTATTATTGGGACGAAAACTGGTGTTATCAGTGGATATCAAAACAAACAGCAAGAAGCCTCGTTAGAAAAGCACATCCGATCGCGTTATTTGTGAATAATAAAAATGTTCGCAGAACCAGCCATCTAAATACAAAATCATTGTGCGCACCAAAGTCGATCCTGTCCTTGGCATTTCGCCTGAGCAATTTCATCAGCAAATCTCTGAGCGGCGGTGACGTCCATTCGGGAATGCTGAAAATTAAATCAGGTTGTATGGTTTATTTAGCTTTTATTGTCATTGTCTAGTGATTTACTAATATTAAATACAATACAACAGCAAGAATTCAACATCAAGCTGATTGACACTCACTTTGGTTTCAAATCTTTGTTCCTTTCGTAGAACTGTTTCAGTGCTTGCGGCGTTTGCGCCTGTTAAGGTTTCAACAGAATTTGATGATTGTATTTAACTACAATACAAAGAATAAACTCCTTATAGTATATATGTAATATATAATATGAATTGACAAAATTACAGAGCAAATCTAACCTGGAACGGCGCTTTACCGGTCAAACATTGAAAGAAGATGGTGCCGACCGACCACAAGTCAGCTTTGGCACAGTATTGCAACGACATGATGACCTCGGGCGCCTGTGAGCAGGAATTATGTGGATTCTGGTTAGGAAGAATGTCAAGTAGATCAACTCCGGTAGATATGCTGGTGAACTTTGGGTTGGTTGCGAGTCCGGCAGCACGATTTTCTGTACTTGCAGATCTTTTAGAACTGACAAACATGCTCAAGGCGAATGCTGTGTCCACTTCCCGCACTTGCAACAAGCAACGTTTACGCTCGTCATTTCTAACAGTTCTGG
The DNA here is from genome assembly GCA_030248065.1 of Rhynchonema sp. JSB1_4. Lineage (NCBI taxonomy): Eukaryota > Metazoa > Nematoda > Chromadorea > Monhysterida > Xyalidae > Rhynchonema > Rhynchonema sp. JSB1_4. Next base: position 27,537 of record JASAMV010006503.1, read on the forward strand.
AAAAACACCAAGTCCGGACTTAATACTAGCCATATGTATACCGTCCTTCGTGGTCCGGAATAAATTACGAAAGCACAAGAGAGCGAGCCAGCGCCACTTCTTGTGCAAGAAACACAACGCACCATATACATAGGTGATCCGCACAACGTGGCAGCCATGACACCATCGGATAGGAACCTAGCGAATCCGAAGTCCGCCACCTTTAGCATCAATTCATTGGGCGGCGGATTGTTTCGCATCGTTGTATTGCACAACAACAGATTCTGCGGCTTGAGATCGCGATGCACAATGCCTTTGCTGTTCATCGCTTCGATCGCGTTTGCTACGAATGAGATTCAGGTGAGTTTAATGATTAAAATTCAATTTTTTTGCTGTATTCCTGATCTCACTGCTTTCATTTCACCCAACCAGTGGTGTCATCTAACGTCCTTGTATCAAGCCTGGTCATCGGTCGGACCCATCAGGCGTTTTGGTCGGTCAAGTGACATTTTCATTGGCGCACACATAGGTTTCAAACGGAGGTGGGGTAACCGAAAACTCACTTTTATCCAGTCTGAATCGGCCGATGAGAAAAATAGCCATGAAAAAACAAAGTGGTACCTGTGTTAAGCCCCCAATATGCACCACCAAAACAGGTTCGGGATGAAACCGATCACAGTTTGGTAGCAGCGCCAGCTGACAACTCTGGTTGGTTGAATGAAAGACGTGGAATTATAATCGTTAACTCAACACAACTTCGCAATCGCAATCCATTCGTTGTCAATCTCAACCACTCACAGGTTTGACGCAAGAATGATCGTATCGTGTCCTCACTGAGTGTGCCTTTGGCTTGTAGGAAATCAGCCAAATCACCATTGTTGCAGTACTCCATCACCAGGTACACGTGCGTTGGTGTTTCCTGTGTTTGTCAAGCAACAGTGATGTTTCACTTCACTTCACATAGCAATAACTAGAACCGGCAGCTGTAAAAACGTAAAACTTACAATGCATTTCAGTAAAGTGACCAGATTTTCGTGCTGTAGATTGCTCAGTTCCTGAAAAAAAGAGAACAGAATGTAGCCAAGTGCCATTTTGCGTACCATTTTTTCTGTTACTTTCACAATTTTATTTTCTTACGTTCTCTTGAACAAAAAGGTCCCCCGTAAATGTTAGCAGTCAATTGCAACAGCAAAGTAGCACATATGAAACGTCTGTGCGCGTGTGTGTCAGTCAATTGTAAAGTTCATAGTCACGGGAACACCCCTCATCAGTCCATGTCGTGAAACAATGGCAGCCTCACAATTGGACACCACCCCACGCGCTAACTTTGTTTTCATGTAACCACACGTACCAGGTGCCCCAGCGCAGACAGGCGACAAATAGATGAATGAGGTTATCTATCGTTGTAAGAGCGCCTGCTACTTCATATTCACTGTTATTACTTATTCCGTTTTTTTCTTGCAGTTACCCCCACCAAAGCCACCGCGAGAACATAGCTGACGTCATAATGGCCATTATACAACAGTCAGTTACGAAGTAAGTCTCTCCGCACTGGTTTAGTCTCCCCACTCCCCGCACCAGTTTCTGGTTGTTCTGTACACATCTACCATCTGGAAAATGTTCAGGACAACGTAATGTACACACAGACAGATATTCGATACGGAAGGAAGAGATATTGCGAATTCATAATTTGTGGTCCTCGCAAACTTTCACCTGAAAACACTATCTCGAAAAACACCACTGAGTATCCGTCATCTCGACTGGTTAACGCACAAACAACTCTGCGCTGTTTTCAGTGCAATCGGACGCAAAAAAATGTCAACATTTTACGGAGACGAACATTAGTCACACACAGTTTTACGGACTTCACGGAAAGGAAAATCATCGTGGGACTACGGCCGTTCGCAGCAAAAGATTCTATGTCTGAGAGACTAGTTGGTTGGAACTTATGATTAACGTTGACCTGGCGTTTTATCGACTAATTTTACTCATGTCAAAATCGCTGTCACGTTTGGATTCAGTTGACAGACAAAATATTTACGTTATTAATCACATTGTTTTTTATAACTGTATCAACCACTCATTTTCGTCATGAAACAAAGGTTTGACGAATCTGTTTTCTCGAAAAAAGCTGTATCATCATGTGTCGTCGAATGTCGAACAAGAATACCAAATCAATCAGTCCACGCATCAAGCAACCAGGACTGTCTCTGTCTGTGATGTGATTACGCCGAAGCAGCATTGACCAAATGTACCTACCCCTCAAACGCGATAAAGGGCTACCGTCGCAAACCGAATCAGAGTGCGCTCATCTGTGACTGCCGCTCGCTGGCGAAAAAAGCAACGGAAGCACGATGTTCCACCCAAAGAAACAAGAACCGCCCGAGTGGGCTTGTGGGCGCGCACATCTACGCGTTCTCCCGTCCTGGAAGCTGCGTACCGATTTTCCCTCGCTCATCGAAACATAAAATTGCGCACATTTATTTTGACTGTAAATTGTTATGTTGCGCTCGTTCCAGTGGGACATACCGTACACACATGTGATCGCAATTGGCGCGAAAAGAAAAGTCAGTTGGCCGCTTCGCTTCCCACACCCATTCTGATAATCATCCACTCACAACGGCATTTACCCCCCGGAAAGAACCTTTGGACTTTTGGACATCAAAAATGGCTCATTTGTTGGTATATGTATGAGCAACAAACAGGATTCTGGGCTTTTAGAGCAAAAAATGCAGCAACAAATGAAACTGCCTTTGTTTTCGCAATACTTAGCAAGCACCACACAAGACTACACAGCTGTCATCGACAGGCCATAGTTTCTCATCTCTTCCAGAAAAAACGCTCCGCGTCCGCTGTGTTGTTCCGGGAGCAATCGACGTCAGCAAAGTTAGCTGGATGGGAAAGAAAGGGCGCAGTTGTTATTGTTCATCTGCGTTTGTGCGTCCGTCAATGCGCAACCCATCGTGTAACCCCTGCCCTTGCCTGTGGCGCTCACTTGACCACTCACACATACACACCCAGACTGTGCTCAGTAGCTAACAGCTCGGTCAGACACTCCGCGACACACACACACCGACAAAATGTAATCTCGAAGAACTAAACCGCAATGCACTACACGTCTGCATAGGGTTGCTGACTGAACTGCGCATTACATACATACGCACTATCTACACAAGCTGGAACACAGATAGCCACAGCGGCCAGCGTGAAACGCGTGTGTTAGCGACTTTGCGACCCCACTCACACATACGTGAACCCAGAGAGAGAGAGAGAAAGAACATTTGTGCGTGCATGTTTGGTTGAATCGATAACAAGCATGCAAGCATGTGATGTACACCCACTTGGTTCGGTCACGCAGCCCGGCGCTATTCCAATATTGTGCGTGCAATGGCTGACCAGCCAGCCGGTAGGGCAGAGCGATACGTCACTTTTGCATTTGGGTCCATGTCCATCTTGACACCGATACCAGCACAAGCACTAGCCGAAGCTGGCTAATGGAACATTCAGCCATCACACACCACTAACCATCCGACTTGATATGCATGCAATTGTTGGTCAACGTATCATGTTGCGGTTGGTTCTCATACAATCACAGTGCACAGCACAGATGATGGTGTAAGGTGTGGTACTCAAAAAACAGCGGGAGGAACCATATCACCATGATGCAGCTGGCCGGCTTGTAGGGTAGTGCAGCACACGCAAACAAAACAGAGACCAACAAAAGCAAAGATGATTCGGCAGCTTAGTGGTTTTTTGGTGCGTGTTGCACTAACGCGCGTGGGTGTTTCGCAGCCACATGGACCGCGACTGTTTGGTCAGAATATTATTGGATAGTTCAGCGAGAGTGAACCAACGGCCGGACGGAAGAATAACAAAACTGAGCAAAACCAACGCTCTTTGCAGCTTGCCTTGCCTCCAAAAACACTCGGCTGCATGATTCAGCGCAAAAAATGAAGCGTTCGGAAAGTCCGGCCCGATCGCTTTCTCATAAATCGTATTTTTGGCAGACATATTGCGCCGGAAGGGAACAGCAAACTGTCCACAAGGACAATTAGTGATCGCAAGTTGATTGCATGAATATGAAAGAATGGACTAAGAATGCAATAAGTTTCCGCACAATAGTTTCCTCACTGATCACACGACGAAAAAGAGACAAAGGAGCAACACTGAGTTGCCTCTGGTAACCTGTTTACAGAAATCATACAATAAAGCAGGCACAAACACTAAACACACAGCACTTGGCTTGACCAAATATTCAATAACTGCAAGTTCAATTGCCCACCTTCAGGATTTTGATCTCCTTGGCCAGTAAGTTTTTCGACTTCGACAAGTTCTTTTTCGCAATACTTTTGATCGCCACCGGAATTTCGGGACGCTGAAATCGTGAAATGTGTGAATAAGTTCAAGCGCATTGAAGTATTTTTTGTTATAAAGTAGATCAACGCGTACAAATTCGACGCATGAAAGTGGTTTATCGGTACCGAAAGTGCACTAAGGCTGGTAACAGCTTTTTTAAGCTGGTCCAGCTTCTCATCATGGATCAAGCGGTCGGGTCTCCGGCCTGGTTGCCGGCAACGTGCAATTTACCTCTCTATAATGTCCTTTGTACACAATCGCGAAGGCACCATGACCGATCAGATCCTTTTTCTTGTATTCAAAGTCGCCCACTGCCTCCATCGCGTCCGCCGATGCGCGTCGTTGTTGCAGGTGATTAATTTTGTCGGATTATTTGTGACTTATTGTTTTATGTTTTAGCGTCACGTGGATGAATTCACACTGTTTGTGATCTGACGCTGATATGCTAACCGCCCATTATCGTTAACGTGATCGACAAAGATTATTTTATTCTGACCCATGCATTTTGAACGTAAACTTACTCGATTGGCTGGATTGTAGAAGATTGAAATCGAAATATGAACTGCAGTGGTGCTGCAATGTGAAATACAATTTCAAGTTCAATCTGAAATACAAGAGCGACAAGAAACAGTGTGGACAAGATCGACAATACATCAGTAAAACTTAAAAGGCGATTAGGAATGTGCAAGTTCCCTTTAATACCAGTCTAGTATTACTTGGTCAGGGTGTTGACGATAGATAGATGATCCAAGTCCGAAATCTGGGAGGGGAGTGGACCCAAGTTTGTTGACGATAGACAGATGGTGGGGTAGCCAAAATCAAGGCACAGTATAGTGCACTAACTAGGTAACAATGTTTAAATAATAATGAAAATGTACTTACATGTGCCAGATCCGCGCGTAGCGCGCGATTTTTTGCCTATTTGGGGGACCCCCACCCCCCACCCTATACTTGCGGGCCGGAAAAAAAACCGTTTTTTTTTCGGAAAAAAACCGAAAAAAACCGTTTTCTTTCCGAGGCCCGGAAAAATACGTTTTTATTTTTCCGGAAATTTTTCCAAGTGGCAACTTCTGGAAAAAAACGGTTTTTTTCCAAAAATTTGCGAGATATTTTCCAAGGTTGCGAGAGGATGTTGTCAAAACCAATGTAAATCGGTACTAAACAGCTCAAAATGAGCACTTTTTAATCTCCAAGTGCATTTTTAGCCTGTTTCAGGCCATTTCCCGACGAAATTTTCTTCAAAATAGGCGCTTTTGGACCATGGGTATCTTAAGTACTGGATAGGCCTGGGCACAATACCACTTTTGACACCCAATACCAATACCCAATACCAATACCGGCCCTGTACCAATGCCCAATACCAATACCAAATTGGGGACCCAATACCAATACCGGGCGAGACCCAGTGTAGTTCCTGGTCCGGCGCGGCGGTTAGTGTACCCAGTGGCAGTGTAGTTCCTGGGGGGGGGGGGGGCGGGGGGCCCCCCCCCCCCCCTCGGGTACGCTATCTCCCCCTCGGGTGGTACACTATCCCCCTATCTCCCCCTCCGGGTACACTATCTCCCCCAATTTTTGCCTAAAATGGCCTTTTTAGGCCTAAAATGGGCATTTTTAGGCCTAAAATGTGTGATTTTCAGGTCAATGTTCTCAAAAGTCGCCAAAATACCCTTTTTATGGAGAATTTTTTTCCAAAAAGGGGCAAAAATAGGTCAAATTTTCTACCTCAAAAAGTGACTTTTTCCCCGAATTTGGGTCTTCCCCCCCCCCCTTCCCCCCCCCCCCCTCGGGGGTACACTATCTCCCCCTCCGAAAAAAACGGAGGGTCCGCTATCTCCCCCTCCGGACCAGGAACTACACTGAGTGTACCTACCCCTTTTTTCCGTGCGGCGGTTAGTGTACCTCCCTGGAGGGGACGGGGGGGGGGGAAGACCCAAATTCAGGAAAAAGTCACATTTTGAGGTAGAAAATTTGACCGATTTTTGGCCCTTTTTGGAAAAAAATTCTCCATAATAAGGGTATTTTGGCGACTTTTGACAACATCGACCTAAAAATCACCCATTTTAGGCCTAAAAATGCCCATTTTAGGCCTAAAAATGCCTATTTTAGGCAAAAATTGAGGCGGTTAGTGTACCTGGCGCGGCGGTTAGTGTACAAGTGTACCTTGGTCGCGGCGGTTAGTGTACCTTAGGGGGGGACCCCCTCCCCCCAGGAACTACACTGGCGAGACCCAATACCAATACCATTCCAGTGCTGTGGCTGGGGGGGGGTGGGGCGGTCCCCCCAATGGTGCCCTACCCGCCCCGGCCTGGTACGCTACCCCCCTACCCGCCCCGCTCTTGTACCCTACCTACCCCCCTACCCGCCCCGCCCTGGTACCCTACCCGCCCCGATTTTTACCCCCAAAATGCCCATTTTTCGGTCAAAAATGCCCAAATTTCGACCGAAACCCCTAAAAAGTGCAAAAAATCTCGCGCTGCGCGCGATATATGCACTTTTTAGTACATAAAAACAGGCACCCGAAAAAACTTGTGTTGTACCGGTACCCAGGGTAGTACTTGGGGGGGTGGGGGGTCCCCCCCAAATTCATCTATCTATCGTCAACACTTTTTGATTTCATCTATCTATCGTCAACACTTATGGGCAAATCTATCTATCGTCAACAAATTCTGGGAACAATCTATCTATCGTCAACACATTTCGACCCCAAAATGGGTATTTTTGCCTCAAAATGGCTCAAAATCGGTATTTTTTGTCCCAAATAGGCAAAAAATCGCGCGCTACGCGCGGATTCAGTACATCTATTTACATTTTCATTAATATTTACACATTATTACCTACTTTACTTAGTGCACTTTTGCACTATACTATACCTTGATTTTTGGCGACCCCCCCACCATCTATCTATCGTCAACAAGTTTGGGTCGACCCCCCCCCCCAGATTTCGGACTTGGGTCATCTATCTATCGTCAACACATTTCGGGTCCCAATCTATCTATCGTCAACACCCTGACCAAGTACTACACTGCCGGTGCCCTACCCGCCCCGAAAAATCTTCCCCCTCCCCCCCAAGCCGGATTCCCCCCCCCCCAAAATCCCAGGTACACTACCCCCTCCCCCCCCAAACCGGATTCCCCCCCCCAAAATCCCAGGTACACTACCCCCTACCCGCCCCGATTTTTTCGCGGCCTTTAAAACTAAACTAAACTCACGTGGTCGAGACGTAGTTTCTTGCCACATTTCATCAAAATTCTCAGCTGTCGTTGACTGATCCCCTCAGTCACTGGGTTGCTGCTTTCAGGTCATCATCAATTTTGTTGACATCTGTTATCATCTCGTGTTCGCCATCAATCGCTGATTTATCGCCTGCCGTTGCTGTGTTGTTTGTTGTTTTTGAATCTCTCCGGTACGTTTTGTCGTTTGATCATTCATGATTATAATTTTGTGTGCTATTTACTGATATGTCTCTTTTTTAGGTGTTTGCCGGATCTCCTGAAGGTCTTTGCGTGAGCTTACAGATAAAATTTGAATTTGAACCGCCGCGCCGGACCAGTAATTACACTGGCAGGAACTACACTGCTTTCACCCCAAAATCTTTGGCCGACCGACCTGGACCGGGCCTGGACTTGGACCGACCTTTGGCTCGGGCCGGGCCGCGATTTTGAACTTTGAAATTGGGCGGGGGCCGGAGCCGGATGAGCCGGGCACCACGGTTTTCTTTTCTTTTCCTTTTGTTGTCTCGTCTCGTGGTCGTGCGTGATACTTCAGCGCAGTTCGAGCGTATCTCGGTTGTGGACCGTGACCATGGCATCACCAGCCGCGTCAAACATCGGCGCATTCGAAAATCGCGCACTGACTGTGGCGGGACGTCCTATTCAGCCCACATCCGGCAGAGCCCCACTCCAGGTTTTAGTTTTGTTTAACTTGACCGACCGATGGCGATGAACGCGATTGATGGAGGACGCACGGACGCACGCTGGATTACATGCAATTGAAGTAATATCTGGAGAGCGAGGGACTCTTTTCATGCAGTGATGATTATTTTTTTGAGTGAATCGTCGCAATGCACGCTTGAACGTACGCATTCTGGGTTGCTTCGGTGAACCGATTGGTCACGATACCTCTGTTACAGAAAGGAGAGAAGTGTAGTGACGGAGTAATTGGCATCATCCGATCGTTTTCTGAGTTCGGAAGGACGATTCTGGTGTTTTGTCGATGCATCCCCTGCAGCCTTCAAATTTCGAAACTTACCCATGTAATATGTAGAAAAGTGGCTCTTATTGTGAGCGATTTTCTACTTTGCGCTATTGCTATGTATTATTAGTGTGATTAATTTCCACGAATCAAATGTATTCATGATATTCAAGCAGTGATCTATCTTACGTGCATCATCCACTGTTGGTTTCGGCATTATTATACAATGAATTTTGAAATAAAATTTCAGACTGTGCTAGGTCTTGGGTTCTGTAACACGACAGACAACAAAAAAGAGTGAAAATTGGTTAAAAAAATGCGTCATGATCTCCACAAAAATCACGTCATGGTGGCTGCAATTTTGTCGCTAATGAAACATCATTTTCACTGATTCACTTTGTTACGGTCGGACGAAATTCCTGAAGAGTGAGATTGCTTCAACTTGAGCACCGTGATTGAAGCATCTGTTGCCCTTGATCCTTTATTATCGCAGTGGAGTTGTGTACGCAGCCTGAACCGGACAGGGGCTGACAGGGGTGTGGGCTGAATAGGACTGGGGCTGAAAGGCTGCGGGCTGAATAGGACTGGGTGGGGCTGAAGTGGGGTGCGGGCTGAATAGGACTGGGACTGTGTGGGCGCGGGCGGTGCGGGCTGAATAGGACGTCCCACTGTGGCAGCCAACGACAACAGGTTAGCAGTCTGACGTTCAAATGGGGTTTGCTATTACACAAAAAACCCTAATGTGGTGTGCATTGAATCCATCTACCAGGTGCTCGATGTCGATGGAGCAATGTAATACTGGTACTAATGCAGTGAGTCCCACATTCCACCCCTGTCCCCGTCTCACTTTGCACCGCACCCCTATCCCACTTTCCACCCAGTATGTGAAGAGCCATATTTGCATGGGAAACTAAATGAAACGTTGATATATGACTTCAGGTTTGTGTTTGAATCGAATCGGCCATCAGCGGTCTCGAGCCAAAATATGAGCATTCAAATATGCGCCCTATTCCATACCTATTATACTGGAGCATTTTGTGTCGTTTCGATGAGTTTGTCACCACTGAGTTTCCAACTTGACTGCATGCGCTAAATATAAACTTGGCGGTTGTCGAATCGAACCCAAGGGAAACATAATTTATTCAAGTTGTATGACGCGCAAAAAATAATGTTACTTTAAATTCAGTAGCGTTCATGACATGCTTCGCTGATTTATTGGTCATATTGGTCGCACAATGGCCGTATAAGAATTCATCATATCATTCCTGATTTTCAAATTCAGTCACTCTTAACCACTGTGCTATTTGTGATTCTCACAAAACATTTTCAGCTAAAAATAATCTAGCAGATCAACCACGTTGCCGCATGTCTGAAACATTCCCTTTACTACGTGCTTCGTGTGCGATCACGCAACGCAACGTCATTGCCCCGTCACTTTCCCTCTTTACGAATCAGAAAAAAATGGAGCAATTCTTACAAAGTCATTGTGCGACCAATATCAGAATCAAATTCGCATAAATTTGTTGACAAATTATCGATGTGATGCGGCCAAAAACGTCGCCACGACACGAGCATTGAAGACGTTAGGGTTTGCCGTGACCTCCATTCCTGACAAACTGATGAAGTGCGTGCGCTCCAAGCTTGGAACTGAGGTCTTTCTTGTCCGAACATGCTAAAACATTTCAGGATCTTGATGGACCACCTAAAAAGTTGAAGAATGAGACACATGGGAGTAGTGAGTTAAGTTTCATTGCTTTCACAAACTGGCTGTGCATTATGACATCGTGTGCGGTGTGCGAATGTATTACCAGATGACCAAGGGAGACAACTAAAACTGAAAGCATTCATGCGTGAAACAACAGACCGATAACCAATCCGACAACCGCTATAAACAACGATGACAACGCCAAACACAGACATACGATACCGAAAATGATCCACTGCCATTCACGGGTTGTCAGGAGTCTCCGACCTGGAAAGGATCTGCTCATTGTCGCCTAACGGTTACGTGAAAACGTGTATTATTAGTTGGTTTCCAGATCCTGGTCGATTTTACTGTCAGGTATTCAAGCTCAACTTAGGTTTGGCACTGCGGGCCTATCGTTGATAAGCCACACTTCATCGAAAGGTGTTTGCGAAGTTGGGCTTTATGGTCAGTCGATAGTTTTTCGCAATCGATTTTCACATTCACAGTCGCCTGTCAGTTCTTTCATGCATCAACATGGTTCGCAAAAGTGGTGCCTCGCCCAATCCAATGAGGCCCGGCAAATGGGCCTATGCTGACGTAACCCCTTACACAGGACCACATTTGATCAGTGGCTAGTATTATACTGGTGGTCAAGTCATTTCGTCAACTCAAAGCAGCCCCGAGTGAGCGCGATAAATAATACAAGTTGAGTTGACGACTCAAGTTGATAAGAGGACGAAGTGATTTGACCACTTGAGTTGACCACCGTAATGTAAGCTGACTGACACCACTGCTTATGAGTTGTGCTGTGCTGTGCAGTTCGTTTCTGAGTTGGCCGTTTTGACCTGCTTTCACACGCCGAGTGATGCATGAGGTCATCGTCAGTGCTGATGCACCTGACGGCAGCGTAACCATAAAAACGCCTTCGAGCGGGATTTGAAACATCGTAAAACATCACTGTTTGTGCAAACACTCTAAGATCGATCGCACTATCATTGCGAATATATGGGTCGGTATGCACTTTCTGACATCTGGCCGGAGTCGACTTTGACTTGGCATAAAATGTTTTTTGCTCGTTGCTCACTATTGTAAACCAGCAGCCACCCACCTATTATATGCGCAATAGGCAGTACGTGTGTCATGCACAGACAGCACATGACCAGCTGACTGACGTTTCGCAGGAATAGGCGTAAAACCACTTTGATGCAAAGTCAGTCAAGCCCCAGCCGGACACCAGCAAAGTGCATACCGGCCATAAGAGTGTGACTGACAAGTTGTCAGTCATCTGAAAATACAGACGACCAGAAAAAGCTCAAATAATTTTCATACGTTTTTTCTCATCGTGATGTTTCACATGTTCAACATCCACCTCCTGTGCCGACGATTTGGGGCAACTGGCCGTGGCTTTCTCGACTTCGATTTTCGGCGGCGGAGGTCGCACCAACTTGGCGTGATGCTTGTTTGATGTTTCACGGTTCTTGCTGGCTCCAAATAACCATTTGTAACCCGCTGCCAAATCACGATCGCTTTTGGTGAGCGCTGTTGGCATTTCGTAATCTTGCTTTTCTTCGTTTTTATTTGACAATAATAAGGCCATTGCTAGAATCACAGAGTTATAGTTGCTCCAGGTGTTCAGGATTAACTTTTCGAAGCTCATTTAAAAAACCACAAGCAAGGTGCGCGAGCAGTATACGTACATGAATTGTATACAGATACAATACGCCAACTTAATTTCCTGAACATGTATAATAGTGCAGAGTGCAGGGTTCTGTTTTTGCAAATAAAGCGAAGTAGCCTCATTCTAGCTTTCTGACGACACCGCATACGATCACAATGTCGCTGTGTGTGGTTGATAAAAGGAAACGCCAGTCTGCACTTGCGATGATAATAATTGCTCTTTCTGCAGCAAGGGCTGGCACGTTTTTCACGCTGTTTGATGCATGCAAACCTCACACTGTTATTTATGGTCCGCTAAGTTTGAGGCTTATGTTCTGGTTTGTTTGTTCGCACCGTACTCATGCGACCTAACAATAATATATATCCGTTTGGTTTTCGCGTCACACACGATCGAAAAGTTTGCTACATTATTAACCTCACAAATTGTTGGCATCTGATACCACACCAAACAAAAACAAAAATAATTTCACAAACATGGATGATTCGAACATAATGACAAGCAGCAGTGCAGGATAACACAAATAACATCGATGAGAACAGCCAACCCTGAAACGATGTGGTCTAACAACAATCAACGGTCAATACCAAGTGCTGCGACGTTCCTCACTGTTAGGATGGACTAAGGTCGAACACGGAATTTTTTTATTTTTTGCGTTTTCCGGAAATATTTCCGGATTCCGACTTCCGGATGAATTTTGCGGAACACGGAATTAACCTTCAACCAGATTTCACTTCACTGTTTCCGGAAATATTTCCGGAAAACGCAGATGCTGTTCAGCATTCGGAAATAGATCAAAGTTTACGCATGTAAACATTTCCGGATTGCGTGCTCAACCTAAGTCCGCCCTTACATTGCGATCAATGAGTCGAATCAGAACACGTGATGTCGCGTGGCGTCCGGTATTTCGCCTGAAAGAAAATTTGCTGTTGTCTTTCACCATCAAGTCCGCTGCACCACAAGCACTGACACATTCGTTGATGTTTCATAGAACGAACAGGTTAGTAAACACACGCTGATGTCAAAAAGCCAGCGGGCAATGACTGATAGGTCACATACGAAACATCTTGCTACTTGAGGAAAAAGATACTTGCTTGAATCATCAAGGTGACTCACCCTTGTGATCCTGCGGCACCGCCCGTGCCTCATAAGTGGCAATGACTAGCTGTTCCCTATTCACATGTGTGAATTCGCCTCGCAATCCAATATAATAGATTCGTGTTGTTGTGTCCTCGTGGCCGGCAAAATTGACCGGAAAATGGATGCCCAGCGTCGATAACGAGCCGAATTTCGTCGTCCGGACAGTGTATTCGGCGGCGTCACGTGACTGACGAGCCAGTTCGAACTCTTGGTCGCCTCGCACTGATTCGCAGTCGCTTAGGGTTAGCTGCAATTCAATCAGGGAACTTGACAGAGAAATAGAAAAGTAAGTCACCAGATGAATGAAGGATCCGATGGGCACATTCATATGAATAGCTGACTTTTTCATGCGCGCGTTTGTGTGCAAGCCGATGATCGGATCTGCCTTGGTCACGTAATTAGTGAAGAATATTTCGATGTCGAAATGCCAAGCAAGACAAACCAGCACACAATTTATTGGTGAGAGAACGCTGATTCAACCTGTTGATCAAGTCTGATGCCGACCGAAAAGGTACACTGCCCTCTAACCAACCGACCTGTGGTGCATTGGCAAAAAGTCGCATCTTAGACGGATGTGAGTCACCTTCCCCACCGTACAACAGCACGCCTTTGAGCTTGACGTGACCAGTGAAGGGAATTTGGAAGAGAATATCTGCATCGACGTCACTGTCCACGTAAGATGATCTTCAAATAACGGGTTATTGTAAAATGGTTGACACAGGCAGTCGTCCGGTTTGTTGGCGCAGATCACGCTAGGCTATCACCAAACTTGCCTCCACTTACGTAGGATAGCTGACAATAGAATTGGTGACGTGTGAGAGACTGTGATCACGTGCAGGTTAACTATCATATCGACTATCAATGACCCTGTCAGACGGTGTCTACCAAACCAACCATTTTATAAGCAGCAAACAGGTATCGACTTGGGATTATCAGAAGCATAGCTAGGCTTCGAACCTGTCAAGTCTGCGATCCCAGGGTTTGAAGACGCACTTGCCCGAGTCGGGGTCGGCCTCGTTATACACTAATACGCGGTCCATATCGATTTTCTGAAATTCTTGCACCACGTATGGACAGAATTATTAAAAATTAGTTTCCAATAAATTGCTTCTAGAGATGATAAACATTATTTAAAAAATCGGGCCCGGGTCAAATAATGGATAAACCAATACAAATTGTGTAGAGTTAGGACGGTCCCACCGGTGTGCACCCAGCTATTGGTGTCGCACAATGACTAAATCAGAATTCATCTACCCTGATCTCCAGATTCAACCTTTATCACTATGCTACTTGTATTTTTGACAAAACATTTTCAGCTAAACATAATCTAGCAGATCAACCACGTTGCCGCAGGTCTGAAACATTCTCTTTACTACATATCTTGTGTGCGATTACGCAACGCAACGTCATTGCCCCGTCACTTTCCCTCTTCACGATTCAGGAAAAAATTTGACCAATTCTTATATAGTCATTGTGCGACCAATACAATTTTTTCTTTCTCACCGCGAGTTACAAAATTTTCTTTTCTAGCCCAATACAATTGCGCCCAGTCACAATGGTAACTTCTTACAATTGTATCACTCACAATTGTAACTGCGTGAAGTGACTTTTGTACCTGGGTACGAATTGTAGCGTTTTTTTGTAAGAACTTACAATTTGTATCAAATAGAAAGTGCTCCCTGGTGATCGGAACAGCAGCATTGGTAACGGTGAACGTTCAAAATGAAAAATATTTCGATTCACAGATGCCACTTACTCCAGACAACAATTGGCCGAAAGTGCCGGCATTGCTATCGAAAATGTGCTGACGCTGGTCGAGTGGTAACCAACACAACTTCGACCCGATCTACATATGATCGCCATGTTTTCCACTACTTAACGAACAACAACACCAATGGCAACTGCCGTCGAATCACAACGACCCCCATACCTGATACAATGAATATTGTACACCCATTTCAGCATCATCGTGGTTGTGGTCATCGCCCCCTTCGGCATGCGCCCCACATCCGTGCGAATGACCGTGACCGGACATTATACCGCCTGCTCCAGCAAGGAAATGAACACGACTGTTGCGTCGTACATGCTTCAAAAGGTAGTCAAACATGCGCAAACACTGTCGACAGCAGAAACTGTTCGTCTCATGAAGAAGGACAATCAACACTTTATTATGATTGTTCACCTTTTTATGCACAACGTTTCACTGAACATGCATGACTATGGTAACAACTGCGCATTTGTGCGTGACATCAAAAGTGTAAGTTCAAAAAAACAAAGAACCGTAGTCATACAAAAAGGGGCATAATAGCAGAATATATAATCAGTACGGTAACAATTTAGAGCAACTTTCGAAATCATTGGAACAAAGTAAACAGCTAACTTCATACACAGTAAATGCACCCACATGGAAATACACAGACAAGTAACATAATTTTATGTACACAATATCAACAGATAACGGCATGACTGTTTTCTTCAAATCCACACAAGAAACGGCGAAGTACGACAAAACAGTTACTACCAAAAGCAATGGTGTCCATTAATTCTCAATCATTAGGAAAATGAAGATGCATTTGCGTATTATACTTGTGTTTGTGAACACCACATAATGAAAACAGCAATAAACTTAAACCGAACTGTTTGAATTAAAGCAATAATAATTGCACGAACAGTACAGCTGAGCCAAGAAAGGTCGAAAAACAGTGGTCAGGAATGAATGAATTAGCTGGCAGATCCAGAACACAATATTATACATATATCCAGTAAACATTGTGAGAAAAGTTGAATTCTAATGTACACTTGTTGGATAACTTAGGTAACGATATTCTGCTAAAAACTTTGCACAAATAACAGATTAAATAATAAGTTACTGGCAATCAATAATGCTGAGCTGTCGATTTATAACGTTGCACTGTGAACACGCACACACTTGCTGACCGATCACAGAACTCGGGTGTATTTTTGTCCGACCGACTTACTAAATTTGACCAATGTAAAGGATAATTCGTAGGAAAAAATATTAGTAAGCATAATCAATATTACGCAACAACAGGATTAACAGTATATTGGTCATTTTCGCAGTCTTCAGCTGACTTAACTACATGTGCTCAACTGTACAACACCATTTCGATAACCAACTGTGGGTCCGGCATAAAATTTGGTGATTGGATCGGTCTGTAGTAGTGGTCATGTAATTTTGTTTAACTTCACGATGTTTCGAGATTCACCGATGAGTCAAGAGACCAAGACAGAACTAAGGCGATCCAATCACCAAGCTTGATAAGCTGCCCAAGTGTTTACATTTTACGAGGAGATTGATAGTCGTCAATGAAAGCTCACGCACTTAGGGTTAGAAAGATGTCGGGTGTCGGCTGTCGGATGCCAAAAAAGTGTAGGTGTCGGGTGCCCCCCCATATGTCGGGTGTCGGTTTTTTGGGACCCTACACCCGAGACTTGCGGTTCAAAACATCAATTTTGTTGTGAGGGAAGAATTTTGAGGGAAAATTTTCTTCGAACCAAATCTTCCTGAAGACGCAGAATGTGACTTTTGGTGTTTATTTCATGTGAAAAAACTTGAATTCAGTAACTTGAGCAAAAAAACTGCACTAATAATGCAAAATGAGCAAAAATTTGTCTGTTTCTGGTCCAAAAACTGGTGTCAGGTATTTTTTAAAAGCTAGATATCGGGTGTCGGTTTTTTGGAACTGTCGGTGTCACTTTTTTCAGATGTCGGGTACTTCCAGATGCCTCGCTGTTGGGTACCCCCTCTCTAACCTCGGAACCCTGCACGACATGATCCCCCTAAAAAGTGTCGCCGCGCAGGGAAACGGGACGTTGAACTGTTAACAAACAACACAACCGTTCGGTAAAATATAGATTAGGCGATGATCCCAAGCATACACTACGATTGGTGTTGCATGGAGTTAGGATACAAACTTGGTGATCAGACCTTACTTGCCTTGATCCTTTTGTCTGAATGAAAGTCGCCTCGAGATTACTGATGTCATTAATTTTGAGCAGCGTAAAGTGTTCATTACCTGTTAAGATGGTTCGCCGGAAAACTAACATCGGTAGATCTCGTACTATTCGCAGTGATAAGACAAACCATCACATGGCCAAGATAGATCCGATCATCAAGTTTCATACCACCGAACAATTTAAACCAAACCAATCACCGTGCACGCACTGGCGCAGAACAAATGGCCACGAACTGTCGTCAAGACAAGACCACCGGCGTGCTTTTCGGTTCGGTTATGCGATCAGCACCTGCTCATTTTCGTTTCGTTTTCTCCATCAGACGATCCTCGCATTGTTGCGACATTGCCTGCAACACAAACACATGTAAACACCAGGCGGGCTTGTTATTCAGGATGACGTCACGAGGTGGACTCGCGAAAGCTGACCGCTGGCTTTGAAGCCACACACAGCCTCGAGAAAGTCCTTGGATCGGACGAAAAATAAACGGAGTACGCTGTTTTGGGCACTACCATACTGGGTAACAACGTTTCTCGTGTCAGCTTTTTGAACGATGGTTTCACGAGAGTCAAAATCCAAAATCGATGGGTAAAACTAAAAAATATTTATATTACAACCATAACCATCTCCATGATGATCAACCAAAATCTGGTCTGATCTCATCACCGAGAAACCGACCTGCGTTCAAAAATAAAAAAATAGTGCCAAAAGCCAGCTTCCAACCTCCAGTCTCCTTGCCCGCTCTTTGTACAAAGGTTGCAGCGGCAGTTGCAGGTCATTGGCCATGGCAAGTGTCCGCAGGTCGAAGTAGTACTTGGCGTACACAGACGACGGTACGTTGAATTTGAACTCGAGTAGCTCGAGGAATTGATGCTCCAGTTCGTTCCTGCAACAAATATTATTTTGGGCGAAATCAACTCGGTGATCGGTCCGACAAGGCCCGGTCCTCGCTAGCTTGAATTTTTGCATGAACGAAACGACAAGAACGAGTCTAACAGCGTGCTGGGCTCGATAAAATCAGATCCGAAAAAATTAAATATACAACAGCAAAAACGCACATGTCCTCGACATCACAGTCCCGCAGAATCTGGCAATAGTCGACATTCCAGACGGCCTGATCGTCCCAGATCTTGCTTGCTATTTATAATTGCGCCCAGCAGAAACATGACGCCAGTTGGACCCGCATAAATCCATCTCGGCGTAGTTGAGTAGACGTTCGATGTAAACCTAAAAATAGTGACCCAGAGAATCACACGAATCACTCACACACGACATCATTAATCATTCACTGATATTATCATTTTTTTGCATAAAAAGCACTGTTTGACTTTCAGCTTCCAAATGTCAATTAGCACCTGAAATCTGGTATCCTCCACTTTTAGAACTGAACCTGAATAACTCTAAAACATGTTCGATACAAGATACACGTGAAACATAAATATCACGGCGGCAAGGATTTTGCCCCCCAAAATATTCCACGTTTGTATAAATAGCACCACGGTACCAGATGCACATTCATAGGTTCGAGCGATTTTAGATGTTTAGTGTAAAACTGTGAAAATACCAGGCACGATTTGCACTTGTACGTCCAGTTTTTGGAAACAGCAAGTGAACAGCAACCACGAGATGAATGAAACATTTAGCCGACAACCCATATGCCAACCAATGAACCAACGTAAATGATAGCACATTCGGCGGTAAGTTGAGCAGCGTGGAACAGTGTACGGACGAATCGATAAATGGATCGATGATTGGGGTCGCGGTGCACACTCTCGCCGTGGATTGGTCGCTGC
>JASAMV010006504.1:0-42912 GCA_030248065.1 Rhynchonema sp. JSB1_4
TGGAACATTGTCGAGCTGCTTTTTAGTTTGTGCACGCTTCAAGTTAGCTCTGAATTGACCTAAATCCAACCTTTCTGATGATGTAGACGAAAAAGTGTCGCCACACCGCCCTTGCACTTTCGTCGTCTTTGTCCACGTGTTTGTGCATTGTGTCAACCATCGCTATTTGGAAGGCCTGAAACATGGACATAGATCGGCATAGATATTTCGACGAGGGATCGCGATTGAGGGTGAGCGGGTCTCAGTCTGCATTGGTCCGGCTACAACCGTGGCCGCTGTTTGTAGAAAACCGCTATTACTGGCGCCATTGGTGTCTGCCCGTGAAACGCTGCGTATGTATACGTGGAAATATGTGCGTCATGCTCGCCGGCGTTGTGAAACATCACCTGCCAATGTTTGGGCGCAATTTCATCGACGACCAGCGTTCTGTGCGCCGTTCCAATATCGTGCAAGTACGCGTTGAGCCTTCGGGTGTCGCAAATATGCAACAATGAAAAGTCGATCATTTCGCCCAACATGTGTGCCATCGTGCGGAATTTGGCATTCTCCAGCGATACTCGGTGGTCATTTTCGAAGACCTGTGAATGGCAGAATATTAGTTCATTGCTCATCGAAGCAGAGGCTTGTACAGGGGTTGCGCAAGTTGCTATTGTATTTTTATTATCGTTTAGCATTGCCCCGTTAGAGAATGAAATCGGCAAGCTTTCTGTTCGGGTTACTTTAACGCAAACTGTGAAACATTTTTGAACCAGTAGCACACTTCCATGGTTTCCAGTAAAGCTGCAATTGCGTGTTCAAGCTGCCAGGCGGTAAGTGCCATGATCGGAAGCAATACACCGACACCCAGTGTTATTCATCTGCTTGTAGTTCTAGCATACGGTGTTCTTATAGACTACTTACATATAAGGCCACCGATCAGATCGGTATTACACAGAGTTTCCTTAGAACGTCGCTGCCGCACAACGGAAGTCAAGTTTACACAAGCGAGCAACCACTTACACAACGCTAAATTTGTTCCGACTTGATTTCCGATCCGAACGTAACCGTGAATTCATCGACAATTTCAAAAAAACGCAACACCGACCCGGGGAAAGCTGCGTTTCAGTTCGGGAACCGTTTCGAACAGCGCCTGGTACATTTCAGCGCCAAATTCGCGAATCTGTTTCTTGTCGGTCGGCCATGTTCGTTTCAACGTGGCCAAATCGTCCTCATTCGGCGCCCAGGGCGGCACGTCACTGAACGGAAGTTTGGTCGGCGCCATCGGTTCCGTTCCTGAAGTTTGCAAGATCATCCTTGTCCATCCTGAATGGCCTATGACGCATGAACTGCCCAGACGGAAACCATACAGTACCTACCATAGGCTCATTGGCGATGTGGTTAAAACTCGGTCAGATTGTAGACTCGAAACCCTAAGTATAATTTTTCTACTTTATGACCGTGTGTCGATGTTTTTGAAAAGAAATCCGAAACTCGAAATACAAGGCATGATGTTCGAGTATGTTTCGGCTGACACTAAGTGTTCGGCTATAATTAGCAAAGCCGAAGCAGGGACACATAAAAAATATGCTTCGGGTTTCGGGTCCATCTGGGCGAGCTCTTAAAATTATTTTTGCCAATTGTGATTTGTGAATGACCAGAGGAATACTCAGGCACGCCCATATGGTTTCTTTCTCGGCCGTTCGCATTATTGAAGACATTGTTCCTGGACGTGTTGTTTCACTGCTCTAATGACTCAATGTTTTGCGTTCCAGGGCAGGGAACGACCTTATACAGCAGTGTATCTTGTTTATATCCGTCCAGCCAGAAAGCGACAACCATACACGGTTGCTGTACGGAGCATGCATTTTTCTTTTTGTATTATGCGATAATTAGCATAGCTGTGGGCGGGGAAACTATGTAGTTGATATTTTCCTTTATGTATGTATATGTGGCTGTATTCACTTACAAGTGTTGAACCGCAGCATCTGACCAGCCGACCAGAGTAGCGTAAAAGTTGTTCATCAAAATCAATTACAAACACCTCTTGCGCCGATCAAGATTAGATTTCGTAAAAAACGCTTGAAATGGAAGGTCATTGCCGAAAACCACATTACGTCGACGCCGACTGCGTGTTGGTTGATACGGTCGAACGTGTGCTTAAACCATTACGTTGTATCAAAACCAACCAGACACGCTGGTTTGTGGAGCAGGCACAGTTCCGGACTTGACCATGCGAGTGTTCCTCTTGATCTGAGCCCCCAGTGACCCCGACAGTTCGTGGCTGTCGCTGGTTCGATCCGGCTCGATTTCAGCTCTGTCGTTTTTGAGCGTGTGCGACTTTTTGAACATTTTGATGACTTATTACAATGTAGGCGATGACACTGAAAATCAGCCACAATAGAAAAATTCATCCCCCGGTCCGTTTGAAAACGTGGTTGAAAAGAGGACAAAATTATTAGTATGCACGCTTTTAGCATGCAGGGCAGAATCTAGAGTTTTATGGACTGAACGTTAGCGAACGTTGTTTACGACGACAACACGACTTGAACGTGCAAACTCTACTTTGATTAGTTTAGATTCCACTGGGCTCAGGTTAATATCCGGCTTCACGGCAGCAAAAGACATTTACTACATGTTATAATATCCGGCGCAGAACATTTCAGCATCAACAATTCTCAGGCTTGAACTACTGTAGTCAACGCAACTGTCTGTGTTTTGTGCAAACGCAGCAGGACGTCACTTGCGATCATGTCACCCAGTCGCGCTGTCCAAGTTTGTTACAGTAACCATATTCATTTCTTTCGCGCTCAGTTTGGGCTGTTGTGTCGTGTCATGGCTAGCGTTTGCAAGCATTCCAGTCCAGTTGAGTTTGCACGAAACACAGATAGTCGCATTGACATATAATTTTAAAATTTAAATTTTTAAATTTAAATTTAAAATCTAATTAAAATTAGGCCATTCTCACACGAACCACCTGGTTTGAAAGTTATTCCAAAAACATAATAAATAAGGCCATGGAAAATTTCGGATGTGGCGTGCATAAGTCTCTCACGAATTACATAGTTGTGAAATGATGCACGGCCGATAAATATAAATCCCAAAACAGGAAATTATAGCAAATCATAATGCCTTTGGTCCCGCTTTTAATCAACGTAAAAATACATTCTTAAAATGGATCGCCTTACATCAAATCTGAAGACGACGCAAAGTGTCAAGTGACATAAGCCTAAGCATGTTTTGTGCACGCATACAATAAAGTTTTGAGATGTTCTCCCAAGGTATTGTATGTATACCGTATCTGCGCTGTTATGGCAAGCTGCTGCTATTATACGAGAGTGAAATGTAAATGCTAATGCTGGTACATGCGAAGCTAAATATTCTGAATCTTGTAATTCTTGGCGAACTCAACACATGGATTGTACATGGTATACATAGTACAGGAACATTCGTTATCATTACCTTAATTACAGGTGTTGCATTATGTGATCGATTCTCAGCAGGCACATGAAGTTTAAGCAATATGTATGTGTGTGACAGCAGACGATGGGCAAGATTTGGACGCAGTTGGAAGAGCAATGCCCAGGTTTGGCGTAGGACCTGGATTCGAATCCCTCAGTCGTAATTGGAATGTATAGAAGCGCTCACCGTTCGTTGCACGCTGAAGTTGACGTTGGTCAGCAGGTCAGGGCAAGCACTTTGCCATTTGCCACAAAGATTTCTTTGTAAGTCGCAACGGCTGAACTTGAAAGTTGTACATTACAGAAAGACAGATACAAATCCAGAACCCAACTTGAGTCTTGCACTCATTTCGGCACGACAAAAAACAACCGCCAAACAGCCCACAAGTATACGAGTTCTGATCCCAATGGTACGAGAGCAAGGTTATGGTACGGTTAATCAGAGAACACAGTCACAGAAAGCAGAATGAGCCAGACCCTGGATCGGCATTCGAATGTACTGTATACTGCACATACTGTACATCCTCGGTACTGCTGCAGTTAATGCATGAGCAAGAGTGAGGTCTCTCCATTGCCTTCAGCTCTTGTCCACATCCAGACATGTTGTATAAGGTAAGGCACGTTAGTACCAGTAAATATCTAATGTACGTATACGTATACTGTACAGAGACGATCACATCCATTGAGGGACGTACATGCCTATACAGAGGAGCTCAGAGGACAAGCATATCGTAGAGCATCAGTTTACGAGGTTTTTTATGTCTTTGTGTTTACGGCCTTCATCTTGAAAAAACCGCGTTTATCAAACTGTGTACGTTATGCACTATCACATTCACAAGCCTCTTCAGGGAGTAGATCAATAATTACATACATATACATAATGCGCAGTATTTTGGGAAGACACCCTATTGGAAGCCACGGTTGAGTCAGCGAATAGAGTTTGGTGCTTATGCGCAACGGACTAACATTCCGTGTCTATCACGCAACTTGGCACAAAAGCGCATGATACGCATGATTTGCTCCTTACGCGCCAAGCACTCTTCCTGAAACCAGGAGGTGCACGTTTGGAAATGAGAGATAAAGGTACATACATATCATTTCATTGAAGGTCCCCCGAGCATGAAAGCACGGTGCAGCCGTTTTCTTTTTTCAACATCGCGCACTGCACGCTAACTACATATACAGCTGTATTATCCCCAGCAGGCAAACAGGATAAATTATACAATCAGGATCGACACAACCGTACTGTAGTTGGCCATGTAATAGTTATGGCAATTCAAGCCTGTTCTGAGGCTCACAGTGGTCGATACCCAACTTCGTAGTCTGATGTGATATGTGGTATCGGATCGGTCTACCTACCATAGCTACATTGATGTGATGTCACTATGTATAGGTAGACCTATCCGATCACATCCAATCACAAAGTTTAATATTGATCTGAATGTTTGTAGCACCGCGACGCACCATCATTACATACATACGTATGTACATATGTATAGGTATACTAGTATCACCAGGTTATCAGCCAGCTTTGTCGTGAAGACCGTTCGAAGAGCTGAACAAGCATTCAAGTTTCAGGCAGCAGTTACAAAATCAGCGAACATCAGGTACTGAACAGAATCGCTCACGGAATGGCTGGAAATACCCATACCGGAAAACCCAGCCTAATAAAAGCGGGAAAAATATTCCTCGGGCGCGCACGCGGTAACAAATATGAGGATGTGGAAAGCAGCAAAGGAATGAAATGAAATACATACATACATACATACATATATACCACGTGTGTGTACCACGAGGATTGCCACAACGAGTGAGTGAAACCAACACTCTTCAAACAAACTCGAGCCTACAGAAAATACAAGATATTGATAGCAAGCGTTGCGAAAGTTGGGTACATACTGTATATACTGTGTGTAATGTCCGTACTGCATATGCCTTTGTCCATAAGAGTCAATGTGCGTGCTTTATAGGGCTGAGAAGATCGTTGGTTCTTTCTAAATTCAGTTTGTGGCAGAAATCTGCAGCAGTGCGTCCATGGAGTTTCTCAAGCCCACGCACGTGATGAAGTACTTTCGTTGTCGTGTGAAATACTACTGCACATGCAGTTCCCACGAAAGCCAATTAACAAAGTATAAGGTACAGCTATTGTACTGCTCATGCAGACTAATCAGCAAATTAGATGGGCAAAAAGTGTTTAGTTTTTCCTGGATTTGCCATACGTACAACGTGTGGTCTCGACTTCCGTGTGGTCTTGGACGCTGCTAATTTCGTCTGATGGTGGCAGGGTATTCTCTTCTGAGGCTATGGACCCTATGTTGTATATGTAGCTACTATAACGTGTCTGACAGTTACCCACATTTTATAGTACCTAATGGTTAAAACTAAAACGAAAAACACGGAACTCATTTACAGTATGTTGTGTCCCGGCATCCTACATGTGCACAAAGGAGCGCTGGTCAATCAGAAACAGGATTGTTCTCAACATGAACGGTGGGTGGTTCTGCATATGGAAACAGGAAAAAACATGTTCGCACTTCACGAATTTGGAATATTAGTGTCCTGTGAGCATAAGTACATGCAGTTCTAGCATCTACAAAAAGTTGTCGCTGGCGAACCTGGACCGACCGAACTGTGTATAAATGCAGGTGTTCACTTTCGATTGATAACAGCATTGAGTCGAGTGAGACACTTATAGAAGATGGGTGCTATGTATGTGCAACATCAACGTTCTGAACAGCGAGAACGTGGCACTGTCAACAAATGAGTGTCTTTCAGCTCTGCATGATCAAACAATGCAAATGACTGCTAAAAATTGTCGATTGTTCGTACTAGTCATCATGAGCATAGTAATTTGGGGCAACGCCCATCCCGAACTTTGTAAGTTGAGGAGTCAATATCCTTATAACGTTGTCGTGCGGGAGGCGAGCTTCATCCAGAGCTGGCAGATCTAGATGCCATGAGATACATCTGATAATCAGACGTTGTATTTGTTCATTAGTTGTGGTGTTAATAAATTATGAGGAGAACACGATACCCCAACGAAAGGGTTGCAGGCAATTCTTTTATTAATCATTTGGGTCTTATACATACATTCTCTTACATTTGCAACGCGGGGCCTGTGTTGCTTTTTGATTAGCTGCTTTCCACTTGAACACCTAACAGGGTTGGGCTAAAAAAGTAAAAAAAGCTCGCCACTTCTTCGGTTTTTAAAAATTAGAAAAGTAAGACCACTTTTTATCGTTTGGCCACTTTTTCATTTTTCCCCTTTTTTGGTGTTAATTCATGTTTTTCAACATGTTTCTGCTTGATTGTATCAAAAAACCGCATGCGGCGCTTGGATTTTGGTTCGGCACACCATGTCAGATAACAAGTTCGATAATAAAAAATTTTAATCCAACCCTGATCCATAAGCCGATCATGATTTGTGATTTTAACCATCTACGTAATCCAGCGTCTGTTTTTCCCAGCTTCACCTTGCCTGACAAACAGAAATTATACATCACTGAAAATAATGGTTGGTTCTTAGCATGTTAAAGATACAAAGTAATGCGAGAGTTAACCGTGTTCAGGAACAGTACAAGCCACAAAACATGAAAATATAACCACTGAAATTAACAATAATATAATACTAAACTTAAAATAATACCAGCGCGTGTACGCATTGAAAGACTAGCGCGACAAACACGAAAAGATGGACAGCAAAAATTTAAAAAAGGAAATTGTGCATTTTACGTATGTACAGAAGCATTTGTGTTGAGTGGAAATGCATAGCCCGCTCTTCAATTTAACCCGCCGATCAAAGTATAAAGCTAGTTGGCAGTATACAAAAATTCCAGTTACACACTTATGATCGATATTGAACGGCTGTTTGCAATTAGTACAATGATGTAGGAAAGCCAATCATTCATGGAGCATGTGCGCGTAGCACTACAATATTGTAAATTTTCCACACAACAAAATGTTTCAACCCTCTCGATTTTGTGATATGAAGAAATTTCCAGCGATGGGATCGCCCAAGTTCAGCTTCTCCTGAAAGTTCTTCACCTTGAACTTGGCGCGTCCGTCCGGTTTCGGCCAGCTGCAATTCAATTAGGTACTGCATATGCTCGATTTACAACTGGTAGATGTTTCACACTGGGATATCTCTGCACCCGGACCATATTCTCACCCAAATCTGAAACCCCCATGAAATGCGCGCACCTGATTCTCTTGTCAGCGTGTTCCCACAGCAAGATCACGTATCGATGCTCGCCCGTGCGTGGTTGTGGGCCGGGACTGCCTGTGAAACATCAGCTAGATTGTGGTGCCACGAAACAAAAACTATGATGGTCTGCCTTGCGAACATCAAATGCGTAGTGAGTAGCTAACCTTAAAAGCATTGAATGAACTATGTCAATGAAAATCCATGGAATTGGACAACAATCCAATCCTACCATATGTATAACCCGAGAGTAGCCCACACCTACCGTAAGCCATCACACATTGTCCACCCATTATGCCTTCTTTCAAATTGCTGGCAGGCAGATTCAGCACCATCCAGTGCAACCACTCAGCCACTGTCGGTTTTTTGCGACTCAGATTATCGGGGTCTAGGTGTGTGAAACGTCATGCGGCATTACTCCGTTTGGTACATTGGTTATCCTCCAATCCGATAACGTAGCACAACCTTTTGAACTGTGGAGCTTAGCCCCCCATCTATCCTAAACTTCCGAAGTTGCCACTTTAGATATCAATTTTTAGAGTGATTGAAAATGAGCATCGACCGACCGATCCATGTCACAAAGAAGGTACACTGTAGACAGCTTTTGTGAAGTCAAACCAACACATTGAAAATCGAAAATACAAAGAAATCAAAAAGGCGGAATATACAATTTTTTTAGTAACATTTTGAATCTCACCAATCATCAGCATTGAATAAATCGCCTCCGGATCCGTATCGAATGTGACCTTGGGCGCGAATTTCAAATCATTCGGCGGGAATTTGTTGCCTAACTTCACGTCCAACATGTTGTAATTGACCTTGGAAAAGCATTCACCATTTCATAAACGATAAGTGCAAATAAATGAGCCGTTTTGGGATCCATTATAAATTAAAAAACAGGTTCTCATCGCAGAACAAACGTTGGTGCAACTATTGTGGGAAATTAAAATATTACGAACATACCCCAAGCGCATGCAGGGGAGGATTCGGAATGATCTGCGGACAGATTTCAGCTTCTGTGAATTTGGCAGCGACCTCGGCATCACCCATGCTGTAATTGTGCGTAGCGGTCTGGAAAAGATTCGCTGCAGTTTAGGACCAACGTTTTATTTGTGTACTTGGTAGACAAGCGGCTAAATTTTTGCAGAACTCAGTTGGCAACGTTCTTTTCTAGTGTTAGGTGCATACGTAGTATGCATAGGTGCTTCCTTATGGAAGAATAGAAAATCAGCTTAAAGGTACCTGGCCAAGACGTAGGGCCGGTCAAGACGTAAGGTTCGGCGACACGTAGGGTTGGACAAGATGTATGGTTCAAGCGGCAAGACGTAGGGTTCCCTGGTCAAGACGTAGGGTTGAGCACATTGTGTATATACTGACGCATCAAACGGCCACGCATGAAGTGGTGACGCACAGAGATCTTTTTTAGGCCCATGCGCTCTTGTACTCGGTCAAATCAGTGCGTGATTTTGAGTATACATGATGTGCGATGTGTTGGGAATGGGGTAATTTTGAAACCTGCTATTCCACCATCGGCGGACTCGGCGAATCTTGCGGATTGCTTAATATAATGCGATTCACCGATGCTAAGTGGAGTAAACGTTATTGAATCTGGTAGAACTGTTCAAGATCTACAATTTGCGACAAACCGCATCGTCACATCACCTGAATCGAGAGAGGCATGAAAGACTCGCCCGTGCCGGTCGTCCCCGGCTGTCGAGGGTCTGTTGGCGTATCGCAGATTTCGGCAAGGTTTCACTATGATGGATGATTAGTTCAATCTAATCATTTTGCTAACATCCGTGGGGAACTTTAGCTGAAAAAATCATCGAAATCTGTTCAGTAAATCGCAACTTGTCGTTTGTTTTAGAAAGCGCATGCCATTTTATCAAGTATCCATTAGGGGATAATAGTGACTTGCTGAGAACTTTTGGTAAAAATACAAAAGATCAGTGGATATTGGACCGATAAAGTTCGTTGACCGCTCATATTGAAGCCCTAGATGTCACCAATGCAACAATTTTTTTCCAGCCTTTTTTGAAAAGAACCATCATGTTCTTTGGTCGATGTCAATTTGTTGCGGTGTGCTTGTTTGTGATGTCAATTTGCCGATGTCAATTTGCTAATATCACCTTTTTGTGAAAGAGCTTGGGCGCCCCATAATCGTGGTGTGCAAATGAATGACGATCAAGTAACTTAAGACAAGCAGCTAACTATTGCACCTTTACCAAACTGAAGTGCCAAATACCGACCAAGGGCACCCAAGCACACCACAACAAATTGACATCGACCAAAGAACATGATGGTTCTTTTCAAAAAAGGCTGAAAAAAATTGTTGCATTGGTGACATCTAGGGCTTCAATATGAGCGGTCAACGAACTTTATCGGTCCAATATCCACTGATCTTTTTTATTTTTACCAAAAGTTCTCAGCAAGGCACTATTATCCCCTAATGGATACTTGATAAAATGGCATGCGCTTTGCTAAAACAACCGCAAGTTGCGATTTACTGAACGGATTTCAATGATTTTTTCAGCTAAAGTTCCCCATGGATGTTGGCAAAATGATTAGATTTGACCTAATCATCCATCATAGTGAAACCTTGCCGAAATCTGCGATACGCCAACAGACCCTCGACAGCCGGGGACGACCGGCACGGGCGAGTCTTTCATGCCTCTCTCGATTCAGGTGATATGACGATGCGGTTTGTCGCAAATTGTAGATTTTGAACAGTTCTACCAGATTCAATAACGTTTACTCCACTTAGCTTAGTGAACCGCATTATATTAAGCAATCCGCAAGATTCGCCGAGTCCGCCGATGGTGGAATAGCAGATTTCAAAATTACTCCATTCCCAACACATCGCACATCATACATGTATACTCAAAATCACGCACTGATTTGACCGAGTACAAGAGCGCATGGGCCTAAGAAAAGATCTCTGTGCGTCACCACTTCATGCGTGACCGTTTGATGCGTCAGTACATACACAATGTGCTGAACCCTACGTATTGACCAGAGAACCCTACGTCTTGCCGCTTGAACCCTACGTCTTGTTCAACCCTACGTGTCGCCGAACCCATCGTCTTGGCCGACTTCCGGAAGATACCTAGGTAGTACTTTATTTCGTTTCAGGCACGAAAGGGTAAACATCAACAACCGTTCGAGGCGTGACAGTAACGATGAATACCTTTAGGTGATTACAATTTAGCCGGCACAAATTTACATAAGAGTTGGGGAACATTTGCATGAATATAATAATGCAATACTATAATAATGACAATATTACACAACTGACGCACAATAATAAGTGACACGCCACACCACAACACGATGACGTGCAGCAGCACTTCCACGGACCCGTAAAAAATCCAGACTATTTTCAAAAAGTTCAATTTGTTCTGGCGAAAAGTTCAAAAGCTGTATAACGGATATTCCGGCAATGAACACAAGAAGAAGCAAAGCTCTCTCTCTGATCTGATCTTGCGAACATATTTTCGCAACAGCAGCAGTCTTTCCGAAATGAAAAAGTGCCCAGAACTTCACATAACAGCAGCTAAACAGAAAGGGCGTCTGGTTATATGGTTCAAACCAGCCTGAAAAACACAAGAAGATGCAGCCACGGCACCAGAAACAGCTGTCTTACTCGGTCCTTCAAGGTTGATGTTGTTGTTTGGACATGGCAGTGTTGCGCACTTATGTACATCTGAGACATCAACTCAACACACGTCAACGATGGAATGAAAGAGTTGGCCCTTTGCTTATTTATCCGTTTTTATCTCAAATCCACATGCCCGGAATTATTCGCAAACAAAAACAGTTGCTTTCGCTGTTGAAGGAACCGATCGCAATGCCATTTTCGCCGCCTGTTGCTCATTGATCGCACGCTTACAACAGCAACACGAGACAGTACCAAACTATCATCTGTGCGAATACGTGTATTGGCAGCACCCTTCAGCTCTGTCTGACAGCGGCCCAAGGCTCGCAAAACGGCTACTACATGAACATAAATAGGCTTTTTTTATTTCGCCACGCAGTTAATGTTTTACACGCATAGTGTGATTGAGAATTAGAGAACTTTTATTTTATTATGAGTATTATGACTACTGCGTGAAAGTTGTGCACCAACCACCATTGTGGTGCCATGTTCTCTTTGCTTTACACTGTAATGGGAGCCGAAACTCTGCGGATGATATCAAGAACATAAAATTGAGCGCCAGTTGTTGGACAACAGGGTACAAGACACAATTCCAACCAACTTACAGCATGCGACCAGGGTATGCGCGAACGCACGCCCCGCTACACAAAAATTACACGGTTCGCTCACGTTCAACACAACGTAGCGATGGAGGTCAGCCGTTGGCCCCAGGGTGCAATGGGCCAGCCTCGCCCCAGGAGTGCCGTCTACTTGATCGCGACTGACTCCCCCGCCAAGTAAGTTTACGTGCTTGCCACCAGTCCGCCTTTATACCAACGGTGAAACATCAGGCTCAAAGCAGCTGGCAGGTGCAGTGCGCTTGCGTGGTGCTGGGTTGGCGTAATTATATGCGAATCTGTGTTGTGTATGTTGTCTGTGTGTGTTTGTTTGGGTTTGCTGCTATGGTAAACTTTAAATTCCGTGCCGTGCGTATAAGCTAAAGCATGCATTTATATTACACATTTGTTTAGAACACATGAGCTGCAACAAATGTTGGGAGTCAGTTCAAGCTAATGTGCTGGTTGCTTATATGCGGGGCACCATTTTTCCTTAAATGACCATAATATATATTCGTTTTCATCTGTTGGCACCAGGAGCGCAACCAGATTTCTGGCACACTATGGGCAACTACAGATGCAGTGGCAGTGGCGGATCTATCTAGCTTTGGCCAAGGGAGGGGCCAAATTAATTTTATCTGGTGCTTATCCTTTTCTCCGATTCTAGGCCAAAGGTACCCCACGGGCACCAAAAAAACCATGGGCATTTAAAATTTAGTATGGTCACCGGACCAAGGTGCCCACAGTAGCTGTTGCACCCCGGGTTGGCATTGCATCTGCATCAGGGTATGTATATACAACAACAGCAAACGTAAGCAAAGATAAAACACTTTTACTTCCACATCAAATCGTAAATTCTCTGTTTCCCGAATAATTATGACTCCGTTGAAGTCACACGCACGATTCAGAAGCAAGTGAAAGAATATTGAGACCACAAAATTTTCTATGAGACATACTATAAATTATTAAACGTTTAGGGAGGTTAATCAAATAAGGGCGGACTTACATAGGTTGAACACGGAAACCGGAACACGGAAATAATTTACATACAAGCCAGTTTCATGGATTTCCGTGCACGGAAATATTTCCGTGTCACGGAAATATTTCCGGTTTCCGTGTTCCGTGATTTTTTTATATTCACGGAACACGGAGATATTTCCGTGTCAGTAGTTGCTGTTTGCGTCAACACAAGGGCTTTTGACGTCAGCACGCTGGCTTTTGTCATCACCACCGCAAAAGCACCGTTTGCGTGCCTGAAGCATTTCCGTGTTCCGTGGCACGGAAATATTTCCGTGTTCCGTGATTCTCAAAAATATTCACGGAACACGGAACACTGAAATATTTCCGTGTTCAACCTAAGTCCGCCCTTAAAGTATTTCGACCTAGCATATATACGTACATAGGTGTGTAAATGCAAGGAATTTCCACGTTTTGCTTGTTCGGTCTTCTTGGATTATAATTTTGAACGATCTTCGGTGACATCACACTTTGAGAGCTGTGTAATAAGTGGCAGTAGTATGAATAAGCCATGAAGGGATCATAACATACGTAAAAGTGGCAATAATAATAATAATAATCAAGAAAGCATCTGGGTACATAGTACAGCGAACAAACACGACCTACATCAAACGAGAGAACGCATTTTTTACCACCGAGAAGTGACCATCGTTTTGTGATGAAGACAAAAAGCGCACGAATCTAAGGACTCTAAAATAATATAACTTTGATGTTCACGTGTTAAGTTTTCGCCTAAAATTTTAATGAAAAACAACGGAGGGCCGTCAATTGTCACGCATGACGGATGACAGGTACATTTCTTCAACATGCGTAACTAAACTCCCTTTATATCTTAAAACAGTGGTGGACGAACATCGTATTGCATATGCGATTAGTTATGTTGAAGTTCAGCTTCAAGGATAAACACAACCAGCAATTTTTTGAGTATGATCTCAACAAACAAACAGCTAATTATACATTCTAAACGCCGACGAACAGTGAATAAATACATATATAATTTGAAATATTTTATCAAGTGAATGAAAATGTTTTGTTCCTATGACAATTATTTGAATATATTGAATTTTCCGCCGAGCAGTCCACCCCCTTCCTTGTGCGGTTGCTGCTGCACACCATACTGACCGTACTGCTGTTGTGCAGTTGTGCCATACTGGGTGGCGTACCCCGTCGTGGCATATGTACCCCCAGCCATGGGTTGCCCGGTGCCCATTGTGCCCGGCCCGACCATAGACTGAGGATGTTGGGTACCGCCAATGTATTGTCCTCCTGTCGACTGGTCCATGACCACTTTGGGTGGCAGCGCGTTTTCGACGGTTTGTGCCGCCGAACAGTAACTGCCACAATTGGGACACACCCAGTTGACAGAGTCACATGTCGATGTGTGCGCGCATCGGTAGCACTTGTGCGGCGCCAGGCCGGGGTTCTTCACCAGATCGGCCAGGCGATCCAGCAACGCCGCTCGGGCGCGCACGCTCAGACATTCGTAGTGCGATTGTTGCGTCATTTCCAGTGCGTGCTCCGGTAGACGGATGCCTGCAAATATATAGGTAAGGTAGCGATGCATCCGTTCTTAGCAAAACCCTTAAATTTTGATTATGATACAACTACATATACATAGTAGCCTGTATGAAGCTAATCAACCTTTCAAGCACGTTTCCAACAGGTCGTGCATGAAACATCTGTCGAGAAGTGAAAGTTTTGCGAACACGGTCAATTGTGCCACCGGGTTCAGTATCATGTTGGCACAACGACGCATGATGCCCGGTGATTCGAGCTTGCATGCTGCCATTAGGATTGGAGCCACGTTGTTTTCTGCAACAAGTCGTTTTGGTAGTCACGTTCAATCAATCATCAACATCGGTAAGACGGTAGTTTTGGCTAAAATCCAACTGACCGGTGATCCTCAGCTGTGGTGGGTAGATGGACATGAGGAAAAACTTGAGCTCCTCCTGCGTGCAGCCACAAACGAACTCGCCCAGGTTTGCCGTGATCATTTTCTCCGCAATCACATTTGACCAGGCGGCGATGTAATACGGATTGGTGTAGTAAGCACGACCTGGCGTGGAAGGTTCAGCTTTTTATGCTCACTTTTTACCTGTCAATCTGGTAGGTTTACCGGTTTTGCCTTTTATTGCTGCATACATGACCTCGGTCATCCGTGTGAATGCAGACGCATCTACGGGCGGCTCCATTATTGGCTGAAAAGGAAATAATAATGTGGATAACGTTTGCGGCCTTTATGGATAACCGATGAACCTAAATTCAAACCTCAGGGGCTTTCGAGCCATGAATACGCTCGAGCACTTGCACTTTCACACGGTCACTGAGCGTGTAGTATTTCGGACCTGAACGAACCAAGTGGCTCAACTCTGTTTCACAACATCATCATAATTAAACCATTGTGACCGAACCCGAAATGTCAATCTTCGACTGCGGTCGTATCTCGGTCATACATTTGACGACCAGCCGCTTCAGTTTGTACCGATCGGCCAACCAGAGTTTCTCGAGAATTGGCAACGTCAGATTTTCGGACAGATAAATCTCACATCGATGCAGTAGGCCGTCCATCTTAACGCAAATAATAATAAACTTTAGTGGACTCGAAACTTAGACTTGTTTCAAAGACAAATGCTCCTGATTGGCAAACAAACCACCATCACCACTTGGATTGTGAACCCGCCCTTACCTGGAACTCGGCCGCTATTGGCAGTATATAGTGAAGATTCTTCTCTGAAAACAAAATAAAACTGTTTGAAATTCACGTCTTAAACAGTTATCCCATAATTTCCGTCACGCAGACCATTAATTTCGCGACTCATCGGTGATATGCACTCGAGCACTTCGAGCATGTGTTCGTATCGAATATTCGGCAGGATCAGCTCGCGATTCGGACAATCGATTATGAATGACTGCAAATTGGAAGCACATTTTGAAATAAAAGAAACCCTTTCTGGTGGAATGGACAAATGATGAACTGTACCTTCAAGACGGGTGACCAAATGCTCATGTAGTGCTCACACACGTACAAACTACGGCCTTCGACCAATAGGGGACGGGTTCGACTTCCATCGGGACGCGCAAAGTCAATAGTCAATTCCTGTTGTGTTGGCGCTCGCAGAGGCTAAATATGGACTTTTAAGACATTGTTAGATTTTAGCTGAGAGATTGAAACATTAGCAAAACGCACCTTTGGCGAGTGGGCTGGTTTGAGTGCAGCCAAATCCCTAGCTCGTCCATCGGCGGTCAATCCAAAACTGTCAAGGAATGTAGTCGATATGCCACCTGTGACCGGTGCAACGCCCGAAGTCGGTGGCGCATAGGGATCGTAGGTGGCGTTGACGGCTGATGTCGAGTGGTACTTGCCTGCAAATGCGGTTGGTTAGAAACATTTGACTGCCTATTTTCATTGACGATTTCCTGCTGGTGCACTGCCCACTTTTGAACAGGTAGAAACAACTATAAAACGTGCTTGGACAAGAGACGCAAGTAAGACAACCGCCGAATTGGGACATTCATTAATTCCCCCCGTGGACCATCGACAGCCAAGCAGCGCCCATCCAACCTGTCACATTAGCGACAGCACCGGACGTCGAGCTGATGATGGCTGGCGGGCCATAGGGATCGTCCATGTAGGCTGATGGACCGGCCATGGTTTGCGGCAGTGGAGGGGCTGAACCTGAGCGGTTAATCGTGCAGTCGATGCCTGAAACATTAGATGGATAAGGTTAGCGGTTGTATCTGGAACTTGGAAGGTTTTCCATAAACAATGTTACTTTTTTGATGAAACGTTAGAGTTTGGGTTTACGGGAACATTTTGTTCAGGAACATATTCGAATATGGTTCCACTCTGATAATATAATTAAGGAGTACTACATATGTAGAACGGCTTGGAACTTAACAAAATTCAGATTGTACCGCATCAAAACCGATTAAGCAGAAAGAACACGACTAATATTTACTGTAACCAAGATGTAATATGACACACACGCCGTTAAATGAAGGAGCGAAAACCGAACAGCCACCACAGCAATAATCAAATGGCAACATGGGCGCTATAACAACATAAAAAAGTTAAACAAGTATTAAAGAGCAAAAATGTTTTTTTTTAAATTTTACCATCATTTCAACATTTTAACTACACTTTTCTAA
This sequence comes from Rhynchonema sp. JSB1_4, assembly GCA_030248065.1. NCBI lineage: Eukaryota > Metazoa > Nematoda > Chromadorea > Monhysterida > Xyalidae > Rhynchonema > Rhynchonema sp. JSB1_4. The sequence continues at coordinate 17,056 of JASAMV010006504.1, forward strand.
CCATAGTCGAATGACAGGGGCACGTCGTAAATATCCTTTGACGCCGTCATTCTCACGCTATTAAGAAATGATTGTAACATACTTAGTGGCTTCTTATTATTTTTGTGTTTATCATGCGTCTAATCCTTCATTTTGAATTTAAACAAATAACAAACTACGGTACGAAATGCAAGACTTTCTTCGCAGGCATAATCAAGAACATTAGAATTCCACTGTTGCCGCAAAACTCCGAGGTAATTTCGCATCATGGGACTTGCCCACGTTCATTATGAAGCTGGATACTGCAAGTCTTCAACTTCTGCTCTTCTTTCTGCACAAACAAGCAAAAACACCCACCAAGATCGTAGCTGATGTACGCGGCTTCACGTCTGGCCATGTCCGTCGTTACAGCCATGCTTTTTGCGTTCGAGAAATATTTTTCTGGTCTAATATTCCGCAATTTGGACAAAACAGTGAAAAGAAGGGGTCTGCGGTCCAGTCAAAAATACTGAACCACCCGTGTACCGCACCCACAGTTCAGCTAATGCTTTTACAAAAATGGATAGGCACCCGCAGACTACGAAATCATAATGAACACAGTGCTGAACTTGAAAGTATAATGCCAAGCTGAAAAAACTTGTCGGGTTGTCCGCTGAGACCACACTGGTTGGGCACAATGAGAAAGCGGAGAAACAAAAACGCATTATTTTTCACCAGCGCACCACAAGCACGATAGATCTGCCGAATTCACCACGGAATAACAAAGTCTGCACGCGCGAAAACGACTATTCGAGGCTTGAAATTGGAATATGTGCAAAATATGCAAATGTGCAACTCCTACAAGGCTTGGGAGCCACCACGTCCAACATGAAAATGGGGCCTTCTTTACGGGCAAGATAGTATTCTAGATAGTACTCTGTGAAAAGTATGTATACTCACATTACAGCACATGCACATACATTGTAACACCGAGAAACAAAGAACGCGAGTAGTTCAATTCGTGTCAGCTTTTGACAATCATACTGGAGAAACTTGTTCCGAGAATTTATAGCAACATTTTGGCAAATAAGCGCAAGAGATAAACTGCGTACCAGACGTCAGCGCGCAATATGTGCGCTCATAACTCGTTGTTTCGAGCACTTTTCGCCAGCTAATACTATACAAGACATGGACATGGTGCCCATGTGGGATGGCATGACTAACAATTTGTATATGTTTTGCAGCTGCTGTTTATTCGTCACTGAAACTGCACCAAGAAGACATGCCCATGCTCAAGAACACCATCAAGCTGAGCGGCACGTGTGGAACCGAAAAAAACCGCAAGGCCTCAATGGGACCAGCGTTTACGCGACAAAGCCTATACTTTATTTATGCGTCTGGTATTTCAGGAAGCGCTTTAGATCGCCCTCGAGTAAATATTCGCATATAACGGGGGCATAGTACAAGCTCAATTGTAAGGCGCACTGCGCGCTTTTCGGTACAGTCAGAGACCGAGTACAGAATGGATTCCTGACGTATTCCCAACCAATACAGCATAGTGCAGCGCGAGCGAGTATACTTTTCCTCCGAAGATTGCGTGCGTACGCCCGATCGTAGTAGTACTCTAAGAGCACCAGACACTGCTTTGTGCACCGATGTATACATGGTTGTGAGCGCAGACATGTGCACTTCCATGCGTGTGCACTTTGTGTGTTTTCTTGACCCCGCGCACAAGACATGGCACATATGTATAGCAGCTGTCATGTTTTCCGCGGCTAACCTGATGTCATGCTAAAAATAAAAATAGTGCCGCAGGCGCAGAGTATACCACGAATAGTTGTCAAGGAGCTGTGCAAGCTATGTATACACATTGACCGCGTACTGTACCAATACCTGCCTTACATTCGCTGATAACCCACAGTTGGTTGGCTGCATGGAACATGTGAAGTCAAGTCAGCTGACTTTAGGAGCGAAAGTGTACAAACTTTGTTTCCATGCTCTTTGTGCTTTGGTGCAAATCTGCGCTTTCTTCCTTAGGACACTAGCCCGTTACAGCTGATGATGATGGTGCGAAAATTGTACTTTTGACCACACAAAGGGACAAAGAATCGCATATTGCACTATAGCAGCTTTGGAAGAAATCGCGACTGGCGTAAACAGATTTGTATGAGTGGGTCGGAGTACAATTGTACTATATGTATATTTGGGTGAATGAAAGACTTCAGGCGTATTCTGCCAAATGCGAATATTGCTGCCGAGCGCAAATCGTGCCATAACTGCCACGCTGAGAGTCATCATGAGGAATTCATTACCTCAGGCATGTTAAAGAAAATGGTCGTGGAAATGGGTATGCAGTGCAAAGGGTGTTTATCAATTCATGCTTGCACGCATGGCATTAATATTCCGAAACATCGTGCATTAAGCAGCTGTTCGCACAAACTAGCTCGTGCTTGACAAGAATCGTCCAGAGCACTTTGCAGGCAAACATCGGCGCAGCACATTTTCAACGCATGTAAAATTCATTAACCTTCGCAAATGAATGAACAAGCTCCTCTACGCAGACCAACAACTTGTTTTTAATATTGTACGATTTTGACAAATGGTATCTGCATGTGGCTAAAAACGGCAAGACAAATTCCGACAGCCTGTGTGGGCATAGCGGCGAGGGTCGGGCACCTCAAAGCAGCAAGCAGACTGCGGGAGGGACCGAGAGCAGTAACTTTTTAACATTAGTAGCTTAGCGGAGTGATGCACTAGTAATTTCGTGCCCGCGCTGCGTACACTACATACATATCCCGTATAATGCCAAGGTAGTTCAGGAAGTATTGGGACATACGCAGACCTTAGTTGGACCATATTAGTTTCACGGCCGGGTGCGTGCAAGTGCAGCTTCATACATGGCTGCTTAAACTGGATGGCTAACACAAAAAACGCAGCCGATGAAACTAGCGTGCGTACGAGCTTCGGGTGCACCCATCGGGTGCAGGTATATACTCTCTGGGGGACCTTCGTATGTCTGACAAACATGTGCGTATATTGATGCATGGACCATCATGGGCTGTGTGTGTACTTTGTGAGGCACGTAACGTACACGTCAATATGGACAGAGGTATTGGCTTACAAGAAAAGAAAAAACGCATAAGAAGACACCGACGTTTGTGTGGTGCCTCTCAGCCGCTCCAAAAAACCGCCGACTATTAGCTACTGAGAAATCGAACGACTAACACATGAGGATGAGGTGGTTTGGTTCCCAGTGGTGCATGTTAACCAGGTGCTTTTTTTGTCATGCAGGTCCTGGGTGTCCAATTTGGTTTTTTTCAGCAAATAGAGATTCCGCCGACTGTGGTTTGTATCACGCTGATTGTCAGGCAGGATTGATTATGTTGGCTACTGCGAAAACAAGAAAGTCAATCTTTCCTTCTAGACAGTGCTGGGTTATGCTGTATGCGGCAATATTTCAAACCAAGCCAACTCGAATTACCTAAATGACCCAGTGACAGATTTGTGTACAATCATGACGTTTACACTTCCTTGACATTGTATGACGCCTGGCATCAAAAAAGTTACGATGATTAGACTACTACTACTAGTCGTGTGCAATGCCTAATTGGTACGCAATTGATGGTGTCTCTATCCATCCTTGTTCCATGGATCGAAGCGCCTCCTCATTGAATACCAAGCATGTCGGGCTCTAACAAGACTGATCGAAATTGAGTTCTTTTCTTGAGACAATGATTGTATCTTCTTTCCAACTTTTTTGTAACAAGAAGAAAAAGCGCCGCGGGCGGGAAAGATTCCCAAACACCAAAGGACAAAACACCAAAAGAAAAAAAAAAAAAGGAATAAAAAAACCGGGACCGCCAGGCAAGGCAAGCGCCCCAAAGAAAACGCCCCCCCTCTTTTCTCCCCCACACACCCCCCCCCCCCTCCTCAACTATAACTATACAGAGGAATTCACTATGTAGAGGTTCACCTTGTGGTGGTTTTCCTGTATTCATGTTACTGTTTTACACCTCAATCAAGTCAGAGCTAAAAAAGCGATGTCACCGTCGGGTCCCCGACTCCAGAAACATAAACAGCAGACACATTATTGGAGATCAGATCACTGTTACACTCAACCCCAAAAACCTATATATCGCCCCCACTTTCTTCATGATCAGGGCAGCATTGTGCTGTTTATTCACGTGAATCAGTTTTGAGTTCCGGTTCTAGTTCCGGTTCTGTCTCCAAAAAGTTACGGATTTAAAAACCAATGTCACCATTAGATTTCTCGACCCCGAAAACCTATATATCGCCCCCACTTTCTTCATGATCAGGGCAGCATTGTGTTGTTTATTCACGTGAATCAGCTTTGAGTTCCGGTTCTAGTTCCGGTTCTGGCTCCAAAAAGTTACGGATTTCAAAACCAATGTCACCATTAGATTTCTCAACCCCAAAAACCTATATATCGCCCCCACTTTCTTCATGATCAGGGCAGCATTGTGCTGTTTATTCACGTGAATCAGTTTTGAGTTCCGGGTCTAGTTCCGGTTCTGTCTCCAAAAAGTTACGGATTTAAAAACCAATGTCACCATTAGATTTCTCGACCCCGAAAACCTATATACCGCACGCACTGTCTTTATGATTAGACTAGTATTGTGCGACTTATTGCATGGCTAAATATTGAGTTCCGGTTCCAGTTCCGGTTCTGGCTCCGAAGAGCTCCGGATTCAAAAACCAATGTCACCATTAGATTTCTCGACCCCGAAAACCTATATACCGGACGCACTGTCTTTATGACCACACCAGTATTGTGCGACTTATTTGCATGGCTAAATACTGAGTTCCGGTTCCAGTTCCGGTTCTGGCTTCGAAAAGTACTGGATCCAAAAACCAATGTCACCACCGAGTTTCTCGACCTTCAAAACCCCCGGTACCGCGGCAGATTTCTCGTCCGATGCATCCCTGAGTTTTGAACGAACATTTTGCCGGAAAAAAAAAGAAAGAAAGAAGAAGAACGTTTTTGCACTTTTTGAAAGGCGTTGGGTACCGTAACTCCACGACGCCGGTACCGATCAACGTCAAATTTTGAACGCAGATGTAGGGTGGCCTAGGGCACCTTGTGGTTAAATATTGAAACCATCGGTGCTTTGTTGTGGAATTACTGGCCAGTGAAAATTTTTTCTGCCGGCACTAACTCCGGACAACCATATGGGACATGCGCTACCGCGCATGCCCCGATAGCCGTGCTGGTTAGAATACGGCAGCGCGTCGACAGTATCAAATGGTCACTGTAGTTGTTCATGGTTTGATGCTCATTTTGTTGAAATCATCGGAAACAAGATCTTACCACAATGGTAAATTTTCAAAAGCTTTTTTCTGGTACAGGTATCTTGTCAGTTATAGCCCATGCTGCCATTTTCAATAAGGGTTTGAACAAAAACAGTAGTTAGGTACATAGGTTGAACACGGAATCCGGGAATATTTACATGTAAAAACTTTTATGTATCTAATGCGGAACACCATCCGCGTTTTCTGGAAGTAGCTTCGAATTCCTGCTTCCGGATGAAATTTGACAAATGCGGAACTCGGAAATGTTTTGCAATCTTTTGAAAACACAGTGAACTGAAATCTGGTTAAATGTTAATTCCGTGTTCCGTAAAATTCATCTGGAAATCGGAATCCGGAAATATTTCCGCAGAACGCAAAAATAAAAAGTTCATCCAGAAACTGGAATCCGAAAATATTTCCGGATTCCGGTTTCCATGTTCAACCTAAGCCCGCCCTAGAAACGAAATTGGGTGTTCCTGGCCTTTCCAGGGTTTGACTGTATAGTCCGTCCATCAGCTCATGTCACTTTGTTCTGCGGCTGGCTGGTTTGTTCCCTTCCTCCACGTCTTAATGAAAGAGAAATTGAGTTTCGGAAAAAAATAATTTTTGGTCCTAAATTGTGTTTTTTTATGAAATCGATGTGTTTTATCCATTTTAATTTAATTTTAAATTTGACCGAATTCAATCTTTTTCGACACATTTTATCATTTTTTTAAGTTTTTTTTGCTAAATATGTCACACTCAATTTCTCTTTCATTAGAACGCGGAGGAAGGGAACAAACCAGCCGGCAGCAACACAAGTGACATTAGCCGGTGGACGGACTATACGTAATGTACTTCATACCTGTAGCACAAACGAGCATGCAACTAACCGCAGCGATAGCAGTGGTCGATATAATCCGGTATCCAATGCAATGCGAGAATTGGGTCGACTGGTTGAGCAGCGTCACTCGGGTTTCAAAAGTTTCTCTTCAGTAATTTCTTGTAAAATTCTGAAAATTATAGTAGGTGACAGTAGTAACGAAGAAATTCAAATTTATGTTTCAGAGATGACTAGTGAGAAAAAAGTTTTTTACTGAAACGTTTTACGTAAAAAGTTGGGCTGTGATTACAGAAAGGCCATAAGTTGCCATGGTACTGGGCTCTGCATATTCACGAGTTTTCTTGACTGAAACTTTTTTGCACAGCTGGGCAATATCTGTGTACCTCATGTACATACAGTTTTTGTACAAGGAGCGAGATAATGATGCATTTCCTGGCACGAAATTACAGGGCATAGGGCATGTTTACGATAACACCCTGAAGAACTGGCCGCGAACTGTGCTGGACACCTGAATGACACCATGTCGAACACGGCTTCCGGGGGAAGTACATACGTATGTATTTATCGGCTATCATTTTCCCTCACAATTATGAAGGCTCTGCTCTGGTACAGACACATAATGTTTGAAGTACTTGAACCCAGTGAGCGTGATATCGGCAGAAGTGTTTCGGAAAAAATATGAATAGAACGTTTGTGATCTTCAGCGAGACTTGCTTTACCATTCAGGAAAATTTTGGGATGGATTCTGTTTATAGTTATTGTGCGCCCAATACGACAGCAGCCAGCGGGCATAGAATATGGAACGGACCAATTCGGAACATTTTGGCATTGCGATACAGTAGCGAATTCACTGGATAAAGTCCACGGAACTACAGTAAGTGAAAATTACGGTTGGTACATATACGAAGAAGAGAACACCACCCAAGAACAAAGAGTCTCAGAAAGTATACAAGTTACACTCGCCATTGTAACCGATCACAAGGAAATATGTTACGACCGGAAGGAACCCGTTCGTCCTGTAGTGTTCCAAGAAATATGTTGTGTTGTGAGCTATGGCTAATACTACTTGTTCTCAATGGCGTCATACCTACAAAGCTGGCTACAATGGTGTCACGATTGTTTGTGCGAGTGGCATAGTCCACGTATGTATGTGGCCAACAACGACAATGCAAATAGGAACATTTATAAGTGTTCGCCCCTACCAATACAATGTTCCATGATTATGTGACGGACGGTCCATCCGTCGCCCCTGGCGTGAGAATGGCTACAGGTGGTTCCACTCTCCCTCTAAGAGCAGGAGATATTTGTCACCTTTGCCACACAGGCCACCCCTCTTAAGAGAGTATGAACATCAAGCATCCTACCGGTTCCATAATAAGATATGGGCCTGAACGCAATTCTGAGCATAAGGTTAACGATCAGCGCGATAAAATCAAATGGCCTCGTTTTCGTTCAGCGTAAGAACCAAAGCAACCGGTTGCAAGCGATAAGCTGCGAGATCCAGATACCGTTTCTAAAGTGGAAGAAAAGCGCAAAAAAACGAGTAGGATAGAGCGAGAGATAGCGTAAACGACCATCATAGATATACACAAGCACAGTAACATCAAATCGGGGGTGCGCTCATATCTAAAACCTGGGTATCCGAAAGAACCAATCTCCCGTCGAATGAAACGAAGGTACCCAAGTTATGTATAAAGACCGGTCAGTGAATCGAAGCGCGTGAAAGCATCCCGACGCGCGTGGTTTCCTCTCAAGTGGGCGGCAATCAAACCTCGTATTGTATGCGCCATGGACGGAAGTCATTCGGTACCCATTCAAAATTAGCTTTTTTCACACACAAAGGTACCCAAAATTAAATATAACGCTCCCGGATGCCAGGCAGTAGATGAGTAACGGGGACAAGTGACAAGTGGGCGCATCCATGGGGCCTAAACGCGTTTTGAAGCGAATAAAAAGAGTTGCTTTTCCTGTCGTCCGTGTGTCTTTCTCTTTTTGTCCTCGCGACGAGCCTCATGGTCGCGGGCATAATCAATCTTTCAAGAAAAAAAGTTTGGAAATGCCCCTGACGGCAGCAGCAACTGCTCGTTTTCAGGCAGCTTGGAAGTGTTGCTATATGCACTGTGTAGTGTATACATTATATACTGAAAGAAGTATGGTGACCAGCAGAGAAACCATTTTCCAGAAAGTTCTGGAAAACTCTTCAACAAGCCAAAAAACCCATCCGCGGCGAAAAAATCGGCCTCGACCAGCAACAGACAGCTATGAGGCCTAGACCTAAATAGTGGACTAAGCCGTGTACCGTGGGAGGCATGTGGGTCTCTGGCGAGAGCAAGTGAAGCGAAAAAGTGAAAAAAAAAAGATTTTCTGGCGTCAGCTAGTGCGGACTGTCGGCTGACCCAAGCGAGTTCCGCATGTTACCCAAACGACATAACGTTATATGCGCACTTGCATTACACACAAGCACGGACGAGTCTCGGTGGGGCTTGTTGTTGGGGTTCATGCTCACACATAACTGAGCAAGGAACTCGAATCATGCGCGCGCGGCAACTGTAAATCGAAGTTAGAGACCTGCTGGGTACACCAGTACGCGCACAGCTGAACCAGCTAGCCGGCAAGCCACGAGCTGACGCTGCAAAAATAGCTGGCTGGCCGCGACGTTATGGCTATGTGCTTCAATAGCGCTCTCTATAATGCATGTGTACTGTGTACATACATATACCGTACTGTTGGCCCATGCACTGAGAACTCTTTTGTCATTTGTTCACGTAATTCTAGTGCCGCGCGCGAAAACCCGTTATCCGATTGTTGAAACCACGACTGTGGCTGCGGCAGCTGTTATGCGAGACGTTTGGCCAACGAACAACCGTATTGCCATTGCGGAACAAAGCTGCAGAAAACTGTACAAAGCATACGATACACAAGTAACCTATTAATGCAGTACTTAGTATATATAACAAGCTGATTTGCTATAGTTCTGATGCTAATACACGTGGCACAAATATTCTCCTTGTAACGCACAACTGACCTGAATGTGTCCTAATGGCACATGTGAGGCGTCACGGACTTGTTTAGCGCCTGTGACTTCTATTGAACATTGTGAACGCAAGTCGCCATTTTTCCTGACATCAACATCAGGTACATAAGGCAAGAGTGGGTGTTTGTTCATGCACTTGGTCTCCATCAGGTACACTCGACAGCCGAAGCTTAACACAAATCAACACAAAACGGTAGCCGTTTCTGCACCATATTCCATTTTTCAGATAAAATTTGGGAACACGCTGGGGTCCTTTTCATCTGATATGTACTATGCTGAGCGAGATATTCCCAGCTCTTTTTCATTTCACAATAACCAGATAACTCGCCGACTTTTTTCCCAACCAACCATAGTAGGCTGCAGTCAGCATGACCCTTCCATTACCACTTACCGTAACCCTGGCCATCATTTATTACTCAACAGCAACAGCACAACCGACAACAACAAGCTCAATCTCTCCCAAACGCAAGACCACAACTAACTCCCTCGATAAAATGCTGGCGAGAGGCGAAGATCAGCTTGATCTGGAAAGGCGACTGGAATACGTACTGAGCGATAGGATCCCGTGCAAGGAGAAGCCAAACGACACCCTCTCGACGACAACCGAAACTTTGACCGATTGCCGCAAGAAATGCCTAAAATACGTGATGTGTTGCGGTGTGATGTTTCAACCGAAAACTAATCAAAATGACAGCACGGGTACATGCATCAGATACGGTGGCTATATCGATAAACACGACTTGGGCAAGAATTATGATCTGCAAGACGACAGCTGCGTCTATCAAGTGAAACGAATCAAATGCAAACCAGGTGACTGCTGCATTGTCAGATCCGAGTATCGGTGCCGTAAACGTCAAGCTCATGGCACCCACCGTGGCTGGGCACTTGTTAGGTACGGCAAGCTCGCGTTTCATAATCTTTAACACCTATAGCTAGTGAAGTGCTCTTCGTGTTCGTACACGCAGCCAACATATTCCGAATTGAAAACACTACAATTTCGACTTAGCTCCTAACAATTATCAAAACTTGGGGACAATATCGTCGATCTGGTTTCAGGTAATTTCTGGACCGACAAATATACCCATCCAACGACACCCAGAAAGACCTCTCAATGCTCAAGAAGTGAGACGACGTACGAATTGTCAGATGATCATGCTTGCATGGAACGTTGGTTGTATACCAAAAGTTGTAAGGACATGATTCTAAAGTTAATGTTTCACAACTTTCCAGTTTGCCCCCGTCCCCCACCAATTGCCCACCTTGGACATGTATCATACAGATTAGAGCAGCATGTGGCTGGTGGCAGCCTACAGGATGATTTCGCCACAATGCAGTGCAAGAAGGGTTACAGGTTAGGAAAGTGGTTCAACAACAAGTGGCTGAAGAACACAAGAATTAGTGACATGAGTAAAACGTGACCAAAGTACTACATCGTGATGTGCAGGTGGTCAAACCAGAATGAAACATCAGGCAGCCTGACCATAGAATGTGACAAGGGCGGGTCGGGGAAATGGAAACAGCGAACAGACAACCAAAATGGACAACCATCATCATGGGTGAACGATCTGACGATTGAATGTGAGTGATTAAGGATTGGAAAATTGGTGCCGTGATAAACGGATCTTCTGTCACCAATTGCACAGTTCACTCGATGTTCAAAGGGACACACATTGAAATATATGCGCGCGGCATGCTGATTTTCTTGACGTTTACTTTTATTGTCTCAAAATAGAATGTTGGAAACAGATGTTTCACTCACAGGTATCAGAATCAGTAATGGGTCCAGTGAATCAAACGATCCAGACACGAACGTCGACCGATATGTTGCTGTGATCGTCGCGCTTTCGTGTGCGCTCGTCGTGCTATTGCTATTGGCCGTCGCCGGCGTCGCGCTATTCATACGCAGACAAAAAGTGTTGGTGTTGATGTTTCATAGAGGCTTGCATAAAGGCACAGTGGTACCGGTATTACAAAAACCTGACTCCTGTCTTTTGCAGAATCTCAAGAAATAAGAAAGAGAAAAGCGTTCAAATGACGCCGACATCTGTACCAGCAACAACAATAGTACGAACAACACCGAATATTTTGCTCAAATCCATACACAGTGCCTCCGATCTGGTGACCGACTTCCGCTCTGTTCATTCTCTAACCAAAAGCGAGGGCATTCATCTGAGTGGTGGCCCGTCCGTCAACTACACTTCAATAAGTGAAGGCAGCAAGACTGCTTGCAGCAACAAAATTGAACATCCGACACAGAAGACCGCGTGTGACAAAATATACGGCTGAATTCACTTGACTGAAACATCAAAAATACCTGATTCCCTCTCCTCAAACATTACTGATTTGCATGAACGAACCTATTTGCCGTTCAATATATATATACATATAGACGATCCTATACATTCTTTCAAAAGTTAAAAAGAGCAAGCAGTAAAATACTATCCGAGGTTTTTGCTTGTCGTCCACCATTGACATCAATCAATCTTAGAAGGAAAGAAACCAATCTTCTCAAAGTGCATGTTTCCAGGATGTTTGTGTGGCGTCGCATGGAACATCGCTTTTTTGACAACAAAATGGATTTCAAGGAAAAAAACTGCTGTGCCCTATTTGGATGCCGCCAATGGCCATTCGTTATGCGCAGACTCGGTCGAGTGTGAAAAACCCTTTCGTGTTTTACATAATGTATGAACTCTAAAGCGAGACGTCTGAACGCTTTGGAACTTGAATACCTTGTTCACCGACATTTTACTGCGATTTGACATGCCGACTGTAAGCGCAAAACAAAGACGGTTTTCACAGCTGAGAAATATCAATAATTTCATAAGGTTATACATACGTACAATCATCAAAACGAAACAGATGCAAAGGCAAGGGAAAAGAACATGCGCCCGCAGTATCCGTCACCGTCAGACCAGACATGATTAGCTTTGGACGGGTTTAATTAACTTTTGCAACCATAAAAACAACTGGATGATGGTTCCGGCCACTTATATTGTACATGTACGTGTATGTTGCTGAACTCTGAAACGAGCGGGCAGAGCTCAAGTTTCGCTCGTTCGTTTTGCCTCGAAAGACGACATGTGCAAAAAGACGGTCCGCCACTTTTAATGGCGCATCGGAGACAAGCAGAAAAAATAGCTGGCTTAGGCTTGTGGAAATATTGGGGTGCGTGAAAGCCCCAATGTTCCCTTGTGAAGGACTCAAGAAATGCAGCACATGTATTATGGCCTGGAACTGTGGAACAAAGGCATAAAATCGATGGGTTTGGGTCGGCAGTAGACAGAACTGTCTTGTACGGTGTGTCTTTCACCTGACGTCGCTTGTTGCATTGCGGAGGGCGCCACTGAGACAAATCAAAAAATGGTTCCTCTAAGAGGTGCTTGTAAACACTATGCATGCTCCAACTTCTCTGAGCAGAGTTGTGTTTCTGTCCCAGGTCAAAATACAGTCAGTGCAATGACAGTGCAAGTGACATCTTGAAAAAAATGGCACGCTCACACAACCACCGGAACACCTAAATTACAGTTGCATCGTCCGTCCCGACCGACTTTGCCGAGGGCCGTACATGAGGATTAATGGGGTCTGTCAATCGGTGACAAGTCACAGATAGGCACGTAACGGAGTGCCCAACATTCTGACTTTAGTGGGCGTCGGGACCCTCGAATAACGAGTTGACACCGAAATTGGGTTTCTGTCTGTTCATCCGGCTTCGTCCTTTGACAATACAGCGCGATAAGTTCAGCCGTATAATGGCGAAATGAGCATGCATATTTGGGTTACATGCACAAGTTGCTGCACATGAAAGTAAGCTATAGAAGCACAGTTTTCCTTCACATAATTATGCCAATTTTGTACCCAGGCGCTAGAGGATCGTTATTATATCGTTATTATTGCATCGTTATTATACCGACATCTGCAGGAACCAGGTTCAGGTGCGTGCACACGACCCGGCAAGTGGTCGCTTCAAGGTGGTTTATGTACATATTTTTCTTTATTTTTTACCGTTTTGTGTCACGCGGCAAAAAGAAAACAAACAAACGAACATTAGACTGGTTTCCTGTCAGCCCAGGAGTCGCACAGACGTACAAGTCACGTATGGCAAAGGGGTAATGCATTTGGGGCTCTTTGGTTTTTTATTCCTGGCATGGCATTGGGTTCTTTCTGCTTGATCCATCACAGATGAAAACGGCACATAAAAATCGTTTTATTCAATCTTTTGAAGGATGCTAAAAATCATTCAATCAAAAGTGGTCCAATTTTGTCTGCCCTCAGCCTTGGTCCGTCGAATTTCCTCCAGCGCCACTTCCTGACCCAACGACAGAATCACGTCATCGTCGTTGCTGTGCGCTGATTGGTTGGACCCATTTGCTGGCAGCTGCTGATTGGCTGAATACAATGTGTGATTGATGATCACTGATTGGTAGATCAAGCGATAGGCCTTCAGATACAGATAGACCCGGTAGCCAATGAATGTGAAGTACATGTACATGAGGGATGTGCACGACCAAGCGACGATGGCTGCTGAAAATGGATGACAAGTTATGTGTTACTTTATATAGACAGGTCAGAAACGTGTTGGAACCAGGGTTGTTTCAAAAAAAAAAGTGGTCAATTAAAAAAATTTTTTTTTAAAAAAAAAATTTTTTTTTGAAACTCAGATTTTGCTTTTTTTTTCAATAAAAAAAAGTTGCCCAAAATGGGCTAAAATGTCCAAAAATGGCCTTTTTCGAGGCAAAAAATTGGCACTTTTTTTCTGTGGACGAGACAATTTTTCCAAAATCGCGCCTGCGGCGCCCTGTATTGTCCCCAAATCCGTACAGGGATGCGCGGGGCTGGTCTTTTGTAGTGATGTGGCACCGATAATGTACTACTACATGCTACTACACATGTATATATGCAGGTCTGGTGCAAAACCGGGCGCGCAAAGTCGATCTGACGCGCAAGATTTGGGCTGTAATCGATATTTTGATGGTCGTATATCAGATATACGGCATTAGATGCATTAAAATACGTTGTACGGCATGCTACAATACATCAGAGTAACATCGTTAGTGAACATCAACCTCAGACTGGTCGGAGACCATGGTATCTGCACAATACTACCGGGTGTCACCACACAAGTTCGGTCTGAGGCGAAAATTTTTCAATTTTTGAAAAATATGTTGTATCGATTTCATTTATCCTGAAACGTCGTTTGCAACACTTTTTCTAATAAAAAAATTTTTCGTCAAAAAAAAAATCAAAAAAAAAATTTTTTTTTTAAAAAAAAAGCTCGTTAATAAAAAAATTTTTTTTTCAACCCTGGTTGGAATGGAACGCTGATCCCGACGGTTAGGTGTATCCTCAAAGCTTTCGTTATGAACCCAAATCATAAAAAGGTTGTAAATCATGCGCCTTTTGACACCTGATCACCCAAACCGACCGATGACAGCCTTTTCGTTGAATCTGCTTGCACCCCGTTCTCGTGCAAACTTCGTGCCGTACATAATGGACCACAAGACGCAGTAGAACGTTGCTGATGCCTGCAACAGATCCAATTTCATATTCGGAAATTTCCGTGGGTGGGACACATACACATGTATAGTGATGACGGCGACGGTAGAAATTCGGTTCTATTATTGCCATTATTGCTACTAGACGGGCGGGACCCGTGCCTACGGCCCGGCTACAGCGCCGCGCCCGTGCCGTGCTCCACCCCCCCCCCGACCCCGAAGACCCGTTAGCATACCCAAAGCTACCCGTGAAAATTGACCCGTCCGCCCTTCCGAGGGAGGGGGCCACAAACACACATACATACACACATACATACATACGTCTTCCTGTTTTAGCAGTATAGATTATTTAGAATTAAAGCCGTATGACCAGCAGAGTGAACGAAGCGGTTTTGACTCGAACAAATAAAAACGAAAGTCACTCACCGTATACGCGACAAACGGCCAAACATACGTGGGGCGTCGCATGTTGATAGCAATAAAGAGGAATATGGTTGCCGTCACACCGCAGATCAACACCATTAGCTCACCAACAACTTGCAGCGTTTGCAGTGGAGTGGCCAGGTAGAGGATGCACAGGCAGATCGACCAACAGATTGCTATCAGGGCACTCACCTTGGATAAAGTCTGGAAAATGAGGATTTATACGATGACGAAAATACATATCGGGGCATGCGCGGCAGCACATGTCCCATATGGTTGTCCGGAGTTAGTGCCGGCAGCAAAAATTTGCACTGGCCAGTAATTCCACAACAAAGCACCGATGGTTTCAATATTTAACCACAAGGTGCCTTAGGCCTGGAGTTACGGTACGCAACGCCTCTCAAAAAGTGCAAAAACGTTCTTCTTCTTCTTCTTCTTCTTCTTTCTTTCTTTCTTTCTTTCTTTCTTTCTTTTTTTTCCGGCAAAATGTTCGTTCAAAACTCAGGGATGCATCGGACGAGAAATCTGCCGCGGTACCGGGGGTTTTGAAGGTCGAGAAACTCGGTGGTGACATTGGTTTTTGGATCCAGTACTTTTCTGAGTGAGAACCGGAACTGGAACCGGAACTCAGTCTTTAGCCATGCAAATAAGTCGCACAATACTGGTCTGATCATAAAGACAGTGCGTGCGGTATATAGGTTTTCGGGGTCGAGAAATCTAATGGTGACATTGGTTTTTGAATCCGGAGCTCTTCGGAGCCAGAACCTGAACTGGAACCGGAACTCAGTATTTATCAAGCAAATAAGTCGCAGAATACTGGTCTGATCATAACGACAGTGCGTGCGGTATGTAGGTTTTCGGGGTCGAGAAGTCTAATGGTGACATTGGCTTTTCAATCCGGAGCTCTTCGGAACCAGAACTGGAACTGGAACCGGAACTCAATATTTAGCCATGCAGATAAGTCGCACAACACTGGTCTAATCATAAAGACAGGGCGTGCGGTCTATAGGTTTTCGGGGTCGAGAAATCTAATGGTGACATTGGTTTTTAAATCCGGAACTTTTTGGAGCCAGAACCGGAACTAGAACCGGAACTCAAAACTGATTCACGTGAATAAACAACATAATGCTGCCCTGATCATGAAGAAAGTGGGGGCGATATGTAGGTTTTTGGGGTCGAGAAATACAATGGCGACATTAGTTTTTGAATCCGGAGCTCTCCGGAGCCAGAACCGAAACTGGAACCGGAACTCAGTATTTATCCATGCAAATAAGTCGCACAATACTGTCCTGATCATAACGACAGTGCGTGCGGTATATAGGTTTTCGGGGACGAGAAACCCAACGGTGGCATTGGTTTTTAAATCTGGGACTTTTGGGAGCCAGAACTGGAACTAGAACCGGAACTCAGTATTGATCAATGCGAATAAATAGTGTAATAGTGATCTGATCTCCAATAATGTGTCTGCTGTTTATGTTTCTGGGGTCTGGGAACCGACGGTGACATCGCTTTTTTAGAGTGAGGAATCCTATATAATAGCATTCCTTTCTTGTATAATTCATTCTTCACCACATAACCGATAAACTCTCACACATTCCCATCTTCAACTGGTGTGACCAGCGGAGTAATCGTGTCCCCGCCTCCCCGAACTATCGTACGACCCACGTCGATGCTGTTTACTGATTGTGGCCTTTTGTCCCCTTACCGCGTGAGCCAGATAATGCCACGTTGGTTGTTTATGCCCTTGCTGGCTTCCCCTATTATGGCCATCGCTGAAGGAAGACTGTGAGTGGAGTACCACCAACGACGTTGAAGCGGGAAAGATCTACAGGATGAACACTGTGGGTGGAGTACCACCAGCGGACTCGTTGAAGCGGGAAAGATTACGCAACTCGAATAATCAGACGATGTGCCACTTTAATTAATTGATGGATATTTGATTGATTTATGAATGGACGACCGTGCCGTTTTGGGCCGTGGAGTGCCCGCGCCTGGTGTGCGCTCGTGTATTTGGGCCACGGAGTTGCCCTGCGCCGTGGAGTGCGTTTTATTTGTGCCGTCGAGCCGTTTGATGAGAAAACTTCGGACCGCAAGTGTCGTGGAATAAACTTCGAGTGGATCAAATTTTGGACCGCTGCGTCGTGGAATAAATTTGGAAGAAGAAACTTTGGACCAAAAGCGTCGTGGACTAAATTTCGATGAAGAAAATTTCGGACCGATCGGGTCGTGGACCAAACCTTGTTGATGTGCTGCGTGGCCGACGTGCAACGTGGATGATGTTGATGCTTGTGATGTGGCCGGTCGATGAAACATTGAATGTGATGAAGGATGGAAGATGAATAGATTTGATGAATGTTTCAGATGATGTTTGGTTGAACTGTGACGTGGACCTTGAAGTTTGGGTTTGTGATTGAGAGAGCATGGCGTAGTAAGGGTGTACGAAACAATAGTTACGGGAACAGTTGAAACTAATTGCCAAGCGCGTGATCTTTTAGTTAGAATTTCTTGCCACTTTGCTCTACCATTTCTGTTTTTTGCTCCTTGGCAAGGGGAGGAGTGAGGAATCCTATATAATAGCATTCCTTTCTTGTATAATTCATTCTTCACCACATAACCGATAAACTCTCACACATTCCCATCTTCAACTTTAGCTCTGACTTGATTGAGGTGTAATGATTTTGTGCTTTTAAGGAAGCAACGAACCTTTTTAATCAGTTCTTGTTTTATCTCCTTTTGTTTTTGTGACGCCGATTTGAAATTAACACCGCCAATTGGGAATGCTGGTAGTTTGGGCGCTCCGCCGTGTTTTTGACATAAAACAGTAACATGAATACACTAAAACCACCACAAGGTGAACCTCTACATAGTGAATTCCTCTGTATAGTGAACGAATTATCAGTGTGATCATATGTATTTTCCGTCCACCGAATGAGAAAATGCGCTTACTCGATATAAAGCAAAAATACAAGAAGAAAAATGCCTGCTGTCGCGCGGCAAGAGTCAGGATATGGTTCTCGGTATCATGCTGGTCGCATATAAAACACCTATACAAGATTGTTGACTCCCCAAAGTAAAAAGATATCAGTGGTTACGCACACGAGCAAAAGGCGACTAAAAACATCACCGAAACAGAAAAAAAGCTTATTTGCCAAAAAATGAACAGGATTTAGAAAGAGTCATTGCATTCCTTTCGAAAAGTGAATTAAAAAGCGATACGCCACCAAGGAACCATATTGCGGCCAACGCATAATCGTTTTACCCACTCTTCATGCAGTTACTGGTACGAATCGAACCTGTGTCAGCTTGCCGTCGTCGCCTCATTGCGCTATTGGCCGCAATATGGTTCCCTGATGGCGTATCGCTTTTTAATTCACTTTTCGAAAGGAATGCAATGCCTCTTTCTAAATCCTGTTCAATTTTTGGCAAATAAGCTTTTCTTCTGTTTCGGTGATGTTTTTAGTCGCCTTTTGCTCCTGTGCGTAACCACTGATATCTTTTTACTTTGGGGAGTCAACAATCTTGTATATGTGTTTTATATGCGACCAGCATGATACCGAGAACCATATCCTGATTCTTGCCGCGCGACAGCAGGCATTTTTCTTCTTGTATAGATTTTCTTTGAACTGTTTTTTAAACGTCACTAAGTAGAAGAACTAGTGTACATGTAGTGTTGAATGTAAAGTTGTGTAATGTTGAATGTGTTCAAGCCCGAGCCATACACACGGCAGCAGAACTGACCATGACATGTGCACCGCAGCAGCACCGCGACCGATGTTGCGCGTCAAGTTGTCGTAGACGAAGTATGACGTCATCGTGGTAGATTTCGCTGGTGCTCATTTTTTCAAATTCTGTGAAAACACAAGTTATTTTTTATTTTCTGCTCAATAAATCTAATACACCTTTTACACCTCACTAGGTACAGCACAGCTTTCTTTATGAACAAGCTGTGTCTGGTAGTGACTGATTGTTTTCGTGTCCTGCGTTGTTCAATCATTTCGTCCCTTATCACCATTTTTGATTTAGCTGGGTGTTGCTGTCGCCTCCTGGTTGTTTGTCATGCGTTTGACACACAGAAAGTACACTTTTTGAAGTTTCAGATGTCATGCACAAACACCATATACGATAAAATTCACACACAGATACCCAACCTTGCATCTCAAAAAAAATTTACAACGGAAAAAACGCGCTTTCCCTGAGTTGTCTTTACTGTGTACAAGAATCACAGTGATTTCTCAACATCAATGAGACGAATTTGCATACATACCTATGTATAAGCATCGGAGTTCTGACATGCACAGGTGCAGCCATTGGTGATAAAAGACACAGCTTGTCAATCACTGATTGAGTACATATTGAAACTTGCACCTCATTACTCACGTTCAGGTATGGTTCAGTTTGAGCACCTTTTATTGCAGACTGGACGGTGCCTGTTCCTAAATATAGCAACCACAAGCACAATAACTTATTGCCGCGTGAAACACAAAGTTTGTCTGGTTTGTTCCCTAACTATCTGAAAAACACAGAAACTTTCGAGGGAAAATCTTCTTCACAGCAGGGTTGGAAAAAAAAATTTTTTTTAAACAAGTTTTTTTTAAAAAAAAAAATTTTTTTTTAAAGTCTGAAATACGGGGAAATTTTACCAAATTTGCCTAAAAAACGCGCAAAATCGCCAAAAAATGCAACTTTAATTGACAAGTCACTTTCGTGACTTAGTTTGCATCACTTATCAAGGGTGTTTACGTCATTTAGGTGCGATCCAACAGTCTGTGCTTGATATGGACCGATGATTGCTGCTCTGTGGTATCAGACACAACAGTTTGTGGCCGAATAAGCGAGATTCACTCATAAACCACACAGAATTGAGAATATAAGCTGCAGAAATACTTGTCGGGTAGCTGAATCAGTCGTATATGACCGACCTGATGGGGTATGACTTCGACGTACCATGTAGGCACGTGCATACTGCGTCCCATGTATCACGGGAAGGTATAATAACATCATTTGGGGTATCTTAGGTACCAAATACATGCCCCAAAGGTGATTTTGTGAAGAAAATTTTGCGACCCTTGAGAAAAAATGACAAAAATAACCCCCAAAAAGGCCATTTTTGGACGTTTTAGAACATTTTGTTCCCCCGAAAATTTTAAAAAAAAAATTTTTTTTTAAATTTTTTCAAAAACCTTTTTTTTTTAAAAAAAATTTTTTTTTTGCCCAACCCTGCTTCACAGACGACGATAGTTCTTCAGATCAGCCATTTTAACTCATTTTTGGTCGTTTAGTTTGAACGTCAATTTTTCCTTTTGATTGATCTTGCATACTGCGTACATTTCAAACAAAACGTAAAGAAATGCTGTGACATTTATGTATGATCGAATTTTGTTCGCGATGAAATAGTTTGCAAACTAAACATTAACTACGTAGTCAACGCTCAAATTAAATCTGTTCAATGTGAATTTTATAAAGAAAGAAAACATCGTTCAAAGCAAAATCACACACGTTTCGCAATTTTTGTCGGGTGAAAAAGGTCACGATTTTTATTAGCAATAATCTTACGTGCCATAACCAGATTGCGTTACTTATTCACAGACAAAATAGGTGACATTTGTACCGTAAGGTGGATAATTGTGGAATGTTATTGCTTATGTACGTACTGTGCGCACACCCGGGCGTCAAAAATCAAGACAAGATGCACAACAAGGCGAAACACGTTGGACATGATACCGAGCGAAAATTCAAACACCGTAGAAATAAAAAATATAAATGCTGCAAATAAATTAACATTATTGTTTCAGACGTTTTTAAACTCGCAAGTTTTTAAACATTTATTTTTCAAATCGGCGTCATCTAGACATTTCAGCTTTCAACCCGCATTTGAAAAATGATACGTTTTACGATAGGCATGTACAATCGATATACTAACTCCATTATGATCTATTTTTGTATAATTATGTACAGTAACACACATAAATTTGTTTCGTTGTGATGTGTTGTTTTTCATAGGCAATGTTGTTCAAGTATCAACAGGCATACCTGCTGTACTACGTAGTAAAATTGCAAAATTCGAGCTGCTTCAATTGTAAATGCGAATAAATTATTCCAATATTGGACACAATTATTGATCGTATGTAGGTCCTCAACAGAGGGTTTGCTTATCCTTCGTCAAGATATTGAGTTGCGAAGGATACTGCCTATGTGGTCCAATGGTATTGAAGTTGACGAAAATGGTTTATGTTTTATATTCGTCGCACAGATTTTCGTAGAGTTTGAGATATCTATCGGTTTTGAGTTTATAATTCTGTGCTGCCAGACAGATGTTGTGACAGACAGGCTAGTTGACATGGCTTTCCCGCAGAGTGGTTGACATGTACACAGTAGCTTCTACCACCTACAAAAAAGTACATCCGCTTCTAGCCCCGGGGTTCATGTCCTGTCAAGATCCCCGATGGCTCTAGGTATATTCGGTGAGAGAGAAAGTGTGAGCGGAAAAGTTAAAGTGGTGCCTAGATATGTACATACATACATACGTCATTCATATTTTAGGAAGCAATACGTCAACTACGCTAGGATAAGCCTGCTATTCTGACTGCAAATGCAGACATACGCTGCAAATACAGTAGTAGGCGATGTTGCGAGATTTAAGCGCGCAGGCTTAGATGACAAATAAAAGAGATTTACGACAAGAAAAGTCCGATGCGTAATGGGGTGGCAGAAAAGAAGTTATCCCATGAACGTTGTTTGTTCGCGTGCTGTGTTCATTTTTGTTTATAGTCTTCTGCACCTGTCGGTTTTGTTTGGGCCATACATATGTATTTCATGTGCCAACAGTAGATGCGACTGATGTTTCAACCGTGCACATCAATCTGGAAGCAGCCGCTCTAAGCATACTCATGTGTAAACCACTAGTACTTGGGATATTTTCTTGTCGACCACCCTGTTTGTTTCAAGAGGACGGCTGTATTACACCAACAAAACGTTACCTGTATGAATATTTTAAAAGTGACTTACAAACTTTTTATGAATGCATGTACTACAAGTGCAACCGGAATGCTTGTTCACTAGCTCGCGAAAATAGCGTGCAATATACACATCATGATTGCCAAAATCACCAAAATTATTTTTGCACTTCTTGCACAAAGATTCCGATTCTGGAGAATGTTTGCACTTCACAGCGGTGTGTCTTGTCTGTTGCAAAAAGGGCTGAAAAACTTCGATCGGAAGTTGAGTATTCTAACCCAATCCATATCCAGGTTTGCCTCAATATGCCTTTATGTGTTTGTCAAATGTGTAAGCCTTCTCTAGGCTTATGCTTTGGTATCAAATACGGTGCTGTGATTGTGGAAAACTTGTGAATGTTGCAAAAACTATACTGTTTTTCCAGACTTCAATTATTATTCAATCTGAGTAACGCTCAGCCCACAGATATGTTTTTGATGACAACCAAATTTCGAAAATGCATCCACCAAATGTTAGTGCTCATAACGGTGATTGTGCAGCAATGCCGATGCGATCAGGTTAGAAATCTTGATTTGATCAACACTCTCGCATCAAGTGGGTGGCAATTCCCGACTTCTGAGCACAAGTATATATTTTGAATTTGATTTTATGATTAACGGTGTGGGTCTTACCTATATACATTAAAATAATTATTTATTCACTTCAGTCTCTGAATATATATTTTGAATTTGATTTTATGATTAACGGTGTGGGTCTTACCTATATACATTAAAATAATTATTTATTCACTTCAGTCTCTGAATGGCCCTGAATCGGCAGATGCAGCGTTCATGCAGTGTTGCATCGATCAACCGCGGGTCAGAGGCGGTTGTTACAAATACTGCAAATTCGAACAATTCAATATCGACGTGGTCAGTTGCGTATAGTGATTAGTTCTGTCAAACATTGTATTTTTGGCTTCGCCTCCAGTTTTAGCCCTCTTGGGCTGATTAAATCGCAATGAGTAAATTCTAGGAGAACATGAAGTTTGGAACTCAGTTTAACCTAGCCCACCAGTGCTTGTGATGTTCCAGTTGTCCTCCTTATACCTCGGTTCTTCTGATTGTCCCCGACGTGCGATGGGCGCGTATTTATTCTGTGCCGGGTCGGGCTACGATCATCGAGCGCACTGTTTGGCACATGGAGTTGGGGACACTGGGGCCGGGCAGAAATGTGTCGATTTTTGCAACATGACACCCGGTTGGTGGTAGGCAAGTCGTTGCTTTTTGCGTTGACTCACTGTGACCAATCATTATGGGTCTCGTTTGACTATTCGAGCAGTGAAGGGTCGTAAAAAACACATCGCTTTTAAAAACGCTAAAAATACACCCTCCAAAACTTTGTGTGCCTCGAAACAAAGTACATATAGCGCACGTCGGGTGTCTCATACAACCCACAGGCCTTTATGTACATGCTTACTAAAATTTATGTGACAGTGTGCCCATTGCACCATAGAAGAAGGGCAAACACAGACCCACAATAGTGCTGCAGTATGTATCGACAATTTGATGCTTCACAAATGTAGGTACGCGTCTGACTCTGAGCTGGTCGCATCTGCCCTGCTGGTCAGTGATGAGCACCGTGCGCAACATTTTCGAACGACATGCACAAAGTCAACAACTGCTCAAATACCACAAGGCGATGAAGGAGAGATCGGGATCGGAAATGTTCCTCAACAACAACGATCAGCGGCAAAATGCTCGATCTTGGAATTTGGATGGACTGCGCATCACGAAAAGACATTTGAACGCCGTCAGAAGTCCCGTCTGGATTCAGCCCAGCCAATAGTGATTTCTATCATCGATTTTGGTTTCAGTATACCGACATACGTAGACTAACTTCGATTGTCCTGATTCGCAAGCGACTAGTCCATGTGGTTTGGTTTTTCGTGTGTGTCACAGCTGTTTATTCAACCCGTTTGGATCGGTTAGGCAGGGCCTGCTTTACCACATTGTACCTTCTACCTTGGCAGTTGTTGTTCCCAACCTGTCTGATTTTCGCACTGTTTTGATTTTTTGTGCAGTTCATAACAAGGAAGACAAGAAACGAAACCGTTTATTTTTTACAAATTTCAGCAATTTTATCGATCATCAAGGCATTCGGATGGTTTGGGTTCAAGCTTTGCACAAATCTCGTGTTTCAAGTCGTGCAGTGCGTCCCAGTTGACGACATCGTCGAGGGTCACGGTTGGCACCCACGAAAGACGCGGGCGTAGATTGAATGTTCTGCTTTGAGCAGCTGAAATAACAACCAAAATCTGCCCTTAATTTTGCATCGCGTGCAACTGCAACCGATTCACAAAAACAATTCCCACAAGCAAACGGGTTCTCAACAAAATCATTCAATTAACCAACCAAGCAAACCAACCGAGTATCAACTGATGCACATGTGGACCTCTGGCACAGGATGTCAAATTGGACGGAGGGATATTGGCATGTGACAAACACGTGCGCACTGTTGATGTCACGTGGCGTTGGTCCTGTGTGCACGCAAAGTTGGGCCATGAATTCACAGGTTCATACTAATGTGGTCAACGGAACTGCCTGTGTCAGAACGCAGCACATGCAGCCAGAAGTTTATAAAATCTTTTCGAGAAAATAAGTTGGGTATTTTGAATAGACTCTCCCACCTGAAGACACATGACGCCATCGAGTGCCCTGTC
The DNA here is from genome assembly GCA_030248065.1 of Rhynchonema sp. JSB1_4. Lineage (NCBI taxonomy): Eukaryota > Metazoa > Nematoda > Chromadorea > Monhysterida > Xyalidae > Rhynchonema > Rhynchonema sp. JSB1_4. The sequence continues at coordinate 41,751 of JASAMV010006504.1, forward strand.
GGTGTCATTGTGAGCCAATTCGATGGCACAGTTCATGTGCGCATTCATGTTGCATTCACGGATGCCGTGCTGACAACGACATTTCAACTGATGGAATGCTGCAAATATTGAAAGGGATTTTTTATCGTTAGGTTTCGGGTATTTGGTTTTTTGCAAACTTTCGTTTTAGAGGCTATACATCGTGCACGTGCACCAACCGTCTTTATGAAAATTAATTAAAAGATTTTCAGTAATTGTGTTGACCAACATTCTTTCTGACAATACGCCTTGCCGAATGGAATAACTTGCAGATGCAGGTGATGTTTCAATTGGTTGTAGGCAGGCACCAACTGATGATGCATGAAACGTGATGTGTCCGGGCACAGGGACTCCATGTAGACATCGACTCGCACCTGGATGGGAAACTTGTGCGTTTAAGGGTTGTCCGTATTATAACATAGTTTTTATACTTGTTTCGGATCCCCCATTTTTGGCTCATTATTTTTGGATGGCCGTTGAGCTTGGAGTTTGGTACTACGGCGCTTCACATCTCGTTCCGTGAATTTTTTGGTGCAGGAATCGACCAATATGAGGCACTGGCCAGACAGGCTACCGTTGAGACAAACTTGTATTGATATCTGAGGGGAACTATCCTTTAATACGGCTGCCTTGGATTGGTTTATCAAGGAAAGGACTGGGATTATCAGATGAAACTCACGATACAAATTATGGTGGATGATTTCTTTTCCGCATTATAGGTACAGCACGCATTTTTTCGCCGGGAGCATCGCGGCTAATGGTTTTGTCGTGAATTCATCTCGTCAAAGAAAGTCGTCGAACATATGAGCCCCCAATGTATTAGTTTACACGAATTTGGGGGCTATTGTGTCCCACGACTTTATTTGACGAGATGATTTGACCACATTACTATAAGCCAGCATCGCACACCGATTACGAAGTTAACCTTGCATTGTAGGGAAAAGTCTCACTAACTTTTCGTGAATTAACTGCCAAGACTCCGAGCGTGCAAATAACCACTGATTGGCACCACATTTTCTGAAAGCAAGGATGACCAGATCATTCGTCAAGCTCAATCGAACAAAAACTGAATGACACGGAACTAAAACATTTTCACTTTGGCATACTGGCTGTCAGTGTTTACGGCCAGCGTTATCGTACCGAT
>JASAMV010006507.1:0-15643 GCA_030248065.1 Rhynchonema sp. JSB1_4
CACAGTTCGCCGGCAACAGCTAGCTGTGAAAGACTTTTACACTTTGTACCTTGTACATCTACCCTTTTTGTGTCCATTTTGTTCAAAAACCTTTGAAAATGCAGTAAATTGAGCGGGTGGGGTCTAAAATCCCGAAAAGAGAATCCCGAAAAGCAGAAATCCCTAAAAATGAAAAAAAGAAAAATACAAAGCTCATTGTGCAAAAAAGGGTGTTTGTGTAGTTGGAGACCATAATTTCGGCGCTGGATCAGTTGGGGCTCAACTTCTGGATATTCTCGTTTGGCCATGTCTTCCTGGCTGGTGGCCTAAGCCGAAGCCTAACCCTGAATGAAAGCCTGGGGCGCTGTGTTTTTTATGCCTACGTCCTTCACGTGGACAGGTCTTCCTAGTTGGCAGCCGCGATTTTTGTTTCTGAATTTTTTCGGCACTTTTGACCGCCACGCTACCCAAAAATTGCGTTAACGAAGCAAGTGAAAGGAGTGTATAGCAGTGTTTTATTTAGCAATTTTTATAATAATAGAGTAGTCTAAAGCTGCATATATAGTTTCGGACCCTTTCACGAGACTATATATGTTACAATGCATCCGGGTCCTCATCAGTCATGAGATGCATTGCGCCCTCCCTATTCTAGTAGAAGCGTGTAATTTTTGAAAAGAAAAACTTGGAAAAGGAAAGAGGAAAAGACAGAAAGGCCGGGTGTCGGCGTTTGTTGTTGGTTGACATCAACGTCACAACACAGGGTATGGTCGAACTACACGTCAAAGACAAAAGAATTTCCTATTTCCTAAGAACAAAGTTTCATCCGTCTTTTGTCCAAAACATAGTGTCGGGTGTCGGGGTTTTCTTAAATGACGGTTGTCGGATTCAAAGAGATGCCGAGCAGTCGGGCGCCCGCCTCCCCCGATCTCCAACTCGCCAACCCCAACCCCCAACAGACCGGCTTCTTTGGCGCGCATGTCCACAGCGCCGGATCGTCCAATGTTCTCGGAGCCGGCCAGATCCACCAAATACAGTTTGCCGTGTTTGATCAGCTCGGCGCCGTCGACAATCGTGCGCAGCGTCACGCTCACCGTGAACACCGAATGCGAACGACTGCAATCCGGAAACATGCTAATACTAATGTCGTTGACGCATGCAGCCTCATATAAGCGCTGGGTAGTCGGTTCAGTTTGGATCGATTATACATGAATCAATGCTAACGGCCACGAGGCTTTTGTATAATGTTTTGAGATTTCATGCTTCGACTACATTGTTACGGTGGTCGAAATTTCTGCACGGAGAACAGACTATCAGAACAACCTCCAATAAACTAGCTTTTGACACACCATTAGGCAACAACAACAGTCAATTTTCAAAAGCATAGCACTGCAAGCACCCACAGGAACAACAACAACAACAACTATACCGACCTGCTGTGCGCATTGAGCAGCGTGGCCGCAGTCTGGCGTTTCTTCGATCCGCGTCGCAGAATGTCGTACACTTCGTCCTTGCTGCGCACCACCACTTCCTCTACGCCACGGATAATCACCGAACCCTGAACGGGCACGCGAGTCAATGTCACTTTATATTGCGTCAGATTAGGCACACGAGCGGTACATACATATCTGTACTCTGGTCTAATGCGACACCAGAAATTGGCAGTGCCGTGGCTGGGGAGGGCGGGTGCGGGTGGGGACTCCCAAAGATACAGCATCTCCCCATCGCCCAGGGGTATCTCGCAATACCTAGTAGGGTGTCCGGCCCTGACCCAATTTTTCCAAATTTTCACTCCAAAACTACCTTTTTGGTTAAAGACGGCTAAAAATCGGCTAAGATCGACCAAAAGTGCGAAACAATCCAATTCCCACGAAATTAGTATGGTACTGTACGGGTACCTATCCCTACAAAAATTCCCCCTCCCCCACCAATGAGTCCGCCCAAATTCTGGGTACGGTACACCGGTATCTCCCCCGATTTTTGGCCCCAAGGTACAATATCTCCTCTCACACTGCACACATGTGTTGCGTTGCTGGTGTCCGCCGCACACTGTAGTGGCTGGCTGGGGGGGATGGGGGATTCCCCCCTAAGGGGTATCTATCTCGAGTCAACCCATAGGGGGGATGGGGGAAGGGTATCTATCTCGAGCCGACCCCAAAGGGTATCTCGAGTAAGTAGATTTATGCTTTTCAAAGGCAAAAATAGGTGTTTTTCGGCCTAGGAACCCCTAAAAATCGCGAAACACCCAAAAATGGTCATTTTAGGCCAATTTTCGGCAAAAATGTCAAAAAGTACCCATTTTTAGGCCAATTTTGCAGTAAAATTGCATGCCAAAAACGGCCTTTTTTCGCCTTTTGACGGACCATAGGGGATCTTGGGTAGCCTCTGGGGGTATCTCGAGTAACTCCGAAACCTTCCCCCCTGGGGTATCTTGGGTCGATTGGCCTGCCACCACACTGCCGCCGCATACTACATTTTTTGTTCCAGTTCAAAAATATTCCAAAATGAACAACACACGACCATCTGACCTGTCGCGCGGGATCCTCAAATAATCGCAATCGGTCCCTGTCTTTCGTCACATCACCGGCGCCCAGCAAATCAAACAGTTCTTCGTTGTAAAGCTCGATAAATGACACTCGCACCGTGTGATCGGCTTCCTGGAAAGCGACACAGATAAAATTATCGAAAAATTTGTTGACCAGAGAATCATTGCAGGAACCCGGTCCAATGAACTTACGATATCTTCCAGTGTGTCGAATATTTGATGCAAAGCGCGCGGTATGATGCCCGAAAGCGGATCCTGAACGCGAGTTCCGGTTTTTTAAAAATAATTATCACTGGAAAATTTTGAGAGTACTTTTCGAAACCAACCTCATACCACGCGAATTTATTGTCGCCCGGTGACTGCTCCCCTTCCATTGTGAATGTTTTACCCGTACCGGTTTGTCCATAGCTAAAAACTTCAAAATGCCAGTATCCCTGGTTGCAAGGTACCCCTTAGGGAGGAATCCCAGCCACTACACTTGCAGATGAAAAAAACATTTTTCTTCGTGGAAAAAACGTTTTTTTCCGACGCTTCCTGGAGGTGAAAAAACCGCAGCTGCTCGGAAACATTTTTATAAAGCTATTTTTCGTGGATTTTTCGCTACATTCCGAAAATATTTTCGTGAGACCGATTTCGGTTGAATGCGCGCAAAAGCATAAAAACCGGTTTTTTCGCAAGTATATGAGCCGCTACAGTACCACACTGGGTAGAACACCCGTATTCTACTTCCGACAATACAGTACACCCGAGTCAAGTCCACGTGTTTGAACTTGATACGGCCCTTATAGTGTCTGTCAATTCTGGACAGCATGTCAAAGACTAAGATAAGCAGATCTACAAAGTAACCGACGCGAATATGGTGCAGTTGTATCCATTGAGTACGTCAGACAAACGCGGCGCGACGATTTCACGGTAGATGTCAATTTGCTTGCTTTTCGGCCCGTACACCTGCGTGAAAAAATGGCAAGTGCCGCTTATTACTTATAGTGACCAATTGGGACAAATCCGTTTTTCGGAGCCCGGTAATTAACTAAAATCACGGGCAATTTAGTTTCCCGAGGGAATCTCTTTTGTTACAAAATCCTTTTAAAAGGGGATAAAACACCCGAGAGGGACTTTTCCGCATCTAAACACACAGGCGAGAGGCTTAGCGAATCATAAGTCAGCAGTGTAGTTCCTGGGGGGAGGGGGTCCCCCCACGGGTACGTCTGTCCCCTGTTCCCCTCCGAGTACGTCTGCTCCCTCAATTTTTGCCTAAAACAGGCAAATTTTGGCCTAAAATAGGCATTTTAGACATAAAATGAGTGATTTTTAGGTCAGTTTCGTCAAAAATCATCAATATTGAGATTTTTTTCCAAAAAGAGGCAAAAATGAGTCAAATTTTTTACCTCAAAATATGACTTTTCTCCAAATTTGGGTCCTCCCCGTTCCCCCTAGATGGGTACGTCTGTTCCCCCTCCGAAAAAAAGGAGGGTACTGACAATTTTAGGTCAAAACATGGTCATGTAGGGGAGTTATTTCTCGAAGAGTGCTTAACTCCCGGGAAACATGCGCTTTATAATCTTTTTGGTCACTCAATTTGGCCATTGAGCCAATTTTTTCAAAATCAAAAAACTCTTCGGTTTTTAATTACATTTTTTTTGGCAAAATCGAAATAAATTACCGATATTTTTCCAATAAAAACTGATAAAGTATCCACGGAAAAATGTAAAAAAATATTCGGGTCTCTGGTTTTTGTCTTTTCCCGAAAAAACGGTGTTTTTCGCTTGCCAGTATAGGGTGTGGGACCCAGTGTAGTTCCTGGTCCGGAGCGGGAACAGGCGGTACCCCCTTTTTTCGGAGGGGGAGCAGACGTACCCACCTGGGGGGAAGGGGGGAGGACCCAAATTTGGAGAAAAGTCATTTTTTGAGGTCGAAAATTTGACTCATTTTTCCCCTTTTTGGAAAAAAATCTCAATAAAAAGGATATTTTGGCGATTTTTGACGACATTGACCTAAAAATCACTCATTTTATGCCTAAAAATGCCTATTTTAGGCCTAAATTTGCCTATTTTAGGCAAAAATTGGGGGAGCAGACGTACCCGGAGGGGGAACAGTGGGGCAGGCGTACCATGGAGGGGGAACAGACGTACCCGAGGGGGGACCCCCTCCCCCCAGGAACTACACTGGTGGGAGCCCACAGTAAGTATGTTACTGCCCCCGTTTGGCATAGTGTGTATGCATCTGCCCACTGCCCCGCCCTTGGTACAGTAAGCATGTGCGTACTTCACCCCAACCCCTTTTGAAATTTTTCAACATCTCGGATGATTTTGACTGAAAACTGACCTAAAAACTACTCATTTTATGTCTAAAATGCCTATTTTTAGGCCAAAAATTGCCCTGTTTTAGGCAAAATACAGATACTCGGAGGGGAACAGACAGAGTGTACCGCTGGGACCCCTCCCCCCAGGAACTACTGTGACTTATGATTTCGCTAAGCCTCCGCCCCGCCTCTCAGATGCAAATGCTCGGGCGTTTTATCCCTTTTTAAAAGTACAATTTGTAACAAAGAGATTCCTCGAAAAAGTGGAATGGGCCGTGATTTTAGTTAATCACGGGGTTTTGAAAAATTATTCCGCCCAATTGGCTCACTATAGTAATAAGCGGCACTTGCCTTTTTGATGAATAATTATGCGAAAAACAAATAAATTGACATCTACCGCTAAATCGTCGCGCCGCGATCGCTCAACGTACTCAATTAGACGGGGTATCGTGTCGGTTGTAGATCTGTCTTCTACATGCTGTCCAATCACAGACATGATCAAGTTCAAACACGACTTGACTCGGTGTACCCGTATCGAAGAATACGGGGCGTCCTACCAGCGGTGGGCAAGCCGTAGCGGCCTTGCGAAAAAACCGGTTTTTATGCTTTTGCGCGCATCAACCGAATATCACGAAATATTTTCGGGAATGTAGCGAAAAATCCACGAAAATAGCTTTATAAAAATGTTTCCGAGCAAAAAACCGCCGTGCTTTTTCACCTCAAGAAGCGTCGGAAAAAAAACCCAATTTCTCCACGAGAAATGTTCTCCGCAAGTGTAGCGGCTGGATTCCCTCCCTGAAGGGGATGGAAACAGGGATACTGGCATTTTGAAGTTTTTAGACATGGACAAACGGTACGGTAAAACATTCACAACGGAAGGGGGAGGGCCACCGGCCGACAATGAATTCGGCGCGGAGCGAGGTTCGGTTTTGAAAAGTACTTTAAAAATTTTTCTAGTGATAATTATTTTCTAAAAAACCGGATCGTTCAGGATATCCGCTTTCGGGCATCATACGCGCGCGCTTTGCTTAAATATCCACACATGGAAGATATCGTAGTTCAGGACCGGGTTCCTGCAATGATCCTCGGCTAAGGTTTTTTGATAATTTTATTGCGTCGCTTTCAAGGAAGCCGATCATACGGCTGCAAGTGCCATTTATCGAGCTCTACAACGAAAAGACGTTTTATCTCGCCGGGCGCCGGTGATGCCAACAGACAGGGACCGATTGCCGACCATTCGAGCATCCTGTGTGATAGGTCAGATGGTCGTGTGTTGTTCACTTGGAAGTCGAACTGGAACAAAAAGGCGGCGGCAGGGTCTGGCCACCCATTTTTCCAAACCACTCCAAAACTACCTTTCTGGTTAAGACGGTGAAAAAATGGCTAAAGATCGACTCTAAAAGTGCGAAACAATCCAATTCCCCAAACGAAATTAGTATGGTACTGTACGGCAACCCCATCCCTACATAAAATCTCCCCTCCCCACCAATGAGTCCGCCCAAAATTCTGGTAACGTAGACCGGTATCTTCTCTTATTTTTGGCCCCAAAGGCACAGATATCTCCTCTCACATGGCACACATGTGTTGCGTTGCTGGTGTCCGCCGCACACTGTAGTGGCTGGCTGGGGGGGGGGGGATCTCCCCCTAAGGGGTATCCATCTAGTCAACCCATAGGGGGGATGGGGGAAGGTATTAGTCCGAGCCGACCCCAAAGGGTATCTCGAGTAAGTAGATTTATGCTTTTCAAAGGCAAAATAGGTGTTTTTCGGCCTAGGAACCCTAAAATCGCGAAACACCCAAAAATGGTCATTTTAGGCCAATTTTCGGCAAAAATGTCAAAAGTAACCATTTTTATGGCCAATTTGCCGTAAAATTGCATGCCCAAAACGGCCTTTTTTCGCCTTTTGATGGACCATAGGGGGACCTTGGGTAGCCTCTGGGGGGTATCTCGAGTAACTCCGAAACCTTCCCCCCCTGGGGTATCTTGGGTCGATTGGCCTGCCACCACACTGCCGCCGCATACTACATTTTTTGTTCCAGTTCAAAAATATTCCAAAATGAACAACACACGTCCATCTGACCTGTCGCGCGGGATCCTCAAATAATCGCAATCGGTCCCTGTCTTTCGTCACATCACCGGCGCCCAGCAAATCAAACAGTTCTTCGTTGTAAAGCTCGATAAATGACACTCGCACAGTGTGATCGGCTTCCTGGAAAGCGACACAGATAAAATTATCGAAAAATTTGTTGACCAGAGAATCATTGCAGGAACCCGGTCCAATGAACTTACGATATCTTCCAGTGTGTCGAATATTTGATGCAAAGCGCGCGGTATGATGCCCGAAAGCGGATCCTAAACGCGAGTTCCGGTTTCTTAAAAATAATCATCACTGGAAAATTTTGAGAGTACTTTTCGAAACCAACCTCATACCACGCGAATTTATTGTCGCCGGGTGACTGCTCCCCTTCCATCGTGAATGTTTTACCCGTACCGGTTTGTCCATAGCTAAAAACTTTAAAATGCCAGTATCCCTGGTTACAAGGTACCCCTTAGGGGGGATCCCAGCCACTACACTTGAAGATGAAAAAAACATTTTTTTTCGTGGAAAAAACGTTTTTTTCCGACGGTTCCTGGAGGTGAAAAAACCGCAGCTGCTTGGAAACATTTTTAGAAAGCTATTTTTCGTGGATTTTTCGCTAAATTCCGAAAATATTTTCGTGAGACCGATTTCGGTTGAATGCGCGCAAAAGCATAAAAACCGGTTTTTTCGCAAGTATATGAGCCGCTACAGTACCACACTGGGTAGAACACCCGTATTCTAAAAAAAAACAACAACAAAAAAAAAAAAAAACAAAACAAAAAAAAAAAAACACACCCAAAAAAAAAAAACCCCCCCCCCTCTTCCGACAATACAGTACACCCGAGCCAAGTCCACGTGTTTGAACATGATACGGCCCTTATAGTGTCTGTCAATTCTGGACAGCATGTCAAAGACTAAGATTAGCAGATCTACAAAGTAACCGACGCGAATATGGTGCAGTTGTATCCATTGAGTACGTCAGACAAACGCGGCGCGACGATTTCACGGTAGATGTCAATTTGCTTGCTTTTCGGCCCGTACACCTGCGTGAAAAAATGGCAAGTGCCGCTTATTACTTATAGTGACCAATTGGGACAAATCCGTTTTTCGGAGCCCGGTAATTAACTAAAATCACGAGCAATTGAGTTTCCCGAGGGAATCTGTTTTTTGGCTGAAATGGCAAAAACAATTTCTGGAGGGTTCGAGCTTTTGTTACAAAATCCTTTTAAAAGGGGATAAAACACCCGAGAGGGACTTTTCCGCATCTAAACACACAGGCGAGAGGCTTAGCGAATCATAAGTCAGCAGTGTAGTACCTGGGGGGAGGGGGTCCCCCCACGGGTACGTCTGTCCCCTGTTCCCCTCCGAGTACGTCTGCTCCCTCAATTTTTGCCTAAAATAGGCAAATTTAGGCCTAAAATAGGCATTTTTAGACATAAAATGAGTGATTTTTAGGTCAGTTTCGTCAAAAATCGTCAATATTGAGATTTTTTTCCAAAAAGAGGCAAAAATGAGTCAAATTTTTTACCTCAAAATATGACTTTTCTCCAAATTTGGGTCCTCCCCGTTCCCCCCAGATGGGTACGTCTGTTCCCCCTCCGAAAAAAGGAGGGTACTGACGATTTTAGGTCAAAACATGGTCATGTAGGGGAGTTATTTCTCGAAGAGTGCTTAACTCCCGGGAAACATGCGCTTTATAATCTTTTTGGTCAATCAATTTGGCCATTGAGCCAATTTTTTCAAAATCAAAAAACTCTTCGGTTTTTAATTACAATTTTTTGGCAAAATCGAAATAAATTACCGATATTTTTCCAATAAAAACTGATAAAGTACCCACGGAAAAATGTAAAAAAATATTCGGGTCTCCGGTTTTTGTCTTTTCCCGAAAAAAACGGTGTTTTTCGCTTGCCAGTATAGGGTGTGGGACCCAGTGTAGTTCCTGGTCCGGAGCGGGAACAGGCGGTACCCCCTTTTTTCGGAGGGGGAGCAGACGTACCCACCTGGGGGGGAAGGGGGGAGGACCCAAATTTGGAGAAAAGTCATTTTTTGAGGTCGAAAATTTGACTCATTTTTTCCCCTTTTTGGAAAAAAAATCTCAATAAAAAGGATATTTTGGCGATTTTTGACGACATTGACCTAAAAATCACTCATTTTATGCCTAAAAATGCCTATTTTAGGCCTAAATTTGCCTATTTTAGGCAAAAATTGGGGGAGCAGACGTACCCGGAGGGGGAACAGTGGGGCAGGCGTACCATGGAGGGGGAACAGACGTACCCGAGGGGGGACCCCCTCCCCCCAGGAACTACACTGGTGGGAGCCCACAGTAAGTATGTTACTGCCCCCGTTTGGCATAGTGTGTATGCATCTGCCCACTGCCCCGCCCTTGGTACAGTAAGCATGTGCGTACTTCACCCCAATTTTCACCCCAAAAACACCTATTTTTGGCTTAATGGCACAAAATCGGTGCTTCTCAAAGTCGAGATAAATTTGACAGGATCTGGCCTCATTTACGGGAATTGATTTATATGACTTCTTTACGAATGAAGCGCAAGGTTGGGCACAACGAGGGAAAATCTGGCATGATTCGCAGTAATTAATTTATACGGTTTCTTCACGATTGAAACGCAAAGTCGAGATGAATTTAACAGAATCTGTCATGATTCACGGAAACTGATTTATATGACTTCTTTACGAATGAAACGCAAGTTTGAGCTCAATGAGGCAAAATCTGGCATGATTCGCTGAAATTAATTTTTAATTTATCAGGCCTGATCCCGTCAAAATTTATCTCGACTTTGCGTTTCAATCGTGAAGAAACCATATAAAGTAATTTCCGCGAATCATGCTGGATTTTCCCTCGTTGTGCTCAATCCTGCGTTTCATTCGTAAAGAAGTCATATAAATCAGTTTCCGTGAATTATGACAGATTCTGTTAAATTCATCTCGATTTTGCGTTTCAATCGTGAAGAAACCATGCATAAATTAAAAATTAATTTCCCAACCAGATTTCCATGATTAAAACCAAAAACAGATCTCCCAATTCACGGAAACTTATTTATATGACTTCTTCAACCAAGACACAACGAGGACCCCTATGCGCGTTTCTTCCACGATTGAAACGCAAAGTCGAGATGAATTTAACAGAATCTGTCATGATTTACGGAAACTGATTCATATGACTTCATTACGAATGAAACGCAAGGTTGAGCACAACGAGGGAAAATCTGGTATGATTCGCATAAATTAACTTATACGGTTGCTTCACTATTGAAACGCAAAGTCGAGATTAATAAGACTGAATCTGTCGTGATTCGCGGAGACTGATTTATATGACTTCTTTACGAATGAAACGCAAGGTTGAGCTCAATGAGGGAAAATCTGGCATGATTCGCATGTTCCCCCGAAAAATTAAAAAAATAATTTTCAAGCAAAATTCTTCAAAAACATTATTTAAATGTTTTTAAAAAATTTTCAGAAACCTTTCTTAATTTTTTTTTGACATATTTGCCCAAACCTGTGGTCAATCGGCTTTAAATCTGGGGCTTCTTAAATAATTTTGTTTCAACCCTGAGTTCGACCCGAATCGCTAGATCGGCACTCTGTTGAGACCGATAGCACAGTGGGTCGGGCACTGCGCCGTATCCTCTTTGGGACTGAATCAGACCATGTTAACGTTTGTTAACGGATGTTAACTATTGTTAACAACAATTAGCTACAATTAATGTTAAGAGCAGTTAACGGTTGTTAACGAATGTTAACGTATTTCTTTGTTCCGTTGTTCCCCTCCCCCGTTTAATTCCTTTCCTTTGCCTCGGATTTTAAACCCGGACCCGACACCGAGGCAAAGGAGCAAATTAGCGCGAGCAATATATACGCAGGTGACATTATATGCAGCTGCAGATCGGATCTGCAGTTACAGACTGCATACCGTTCGCCTTCACGAACGTCAGCGGCAGATACGATGAGACGAGTGAACAAGCGCGCAACGCTGCGCGGCGGCGCTTCAGCGTAGGCCAGTTACTCTGGGAACTACAGAAAAGCAGAGGGCCAAAAGCACCTCGAAAAAAGGGCCAGCAGCATGCCCGCTGTGCGAACCATGCACAGCAGCCTGGAAGTACGTGTTTGTCAGAAACACTGCTCCCGCCAGGGAGCAAAAAAACGACTGTTAAATCCCGACCGACCCTGATTCAGGAAGACCCTGATTCAAGGAAAGTCCCGTTTTCAAAAATCAGACCATCTGTGACAACGGAATACGAGCGACTTCATGAGACCTCGACCAAAGGCCCAGAGCGTGAATGTAACAACTCGCTAGAAAAGGGAAACCCGTGCCTCAGAACACAACTAGAACCAACCACGCTCTCCCAACAGAGCACCATTTCCAATCTGGCATGCATGCTAAAAAAACCTTCTAAAAAAACTAAAAAAACTTGAGAAAAAAAGCGTTCCCAACCCTCCCGCATCAACCGCACTGCAACAAAAGAAAAAGCAAACAACCGAAGCGCACCCCGCACACGAACGCCCTCACACGAGACCCGCCACGCACGGACGGGCGGGCAGCCTGAACACGGAACACACAAACAACACTGAAACCCAACCCACAAAAGCCCGCGAGCACCACCCGCTTCACGCAACAGCAAAAGACCGCGCTCTTTCTCACTATACAAACAAAGCACTCACAACACAACACACGAAAACACAAAGCACACAGAATCTCACGAAAAAGCGCGCGACTCCAATCGAAAACAGGAGACGAAACGCACACCCAACGACAAATACGAGCCCCCGAGCGAGAAGGAGAAGAACAGGGACGGGGACGAAAACTAAGACGACGCAAAGAAGCAACATTACTACGAACGAAGAGCCGACAACAAGAAGCGACGAATAAGAAAGCCACGAAAGACAATGATAATAGAAAAGAAAAGAAGAACAGACGCAGAGAGAGACGCCGCTCAACGCCACTCGCAAGACTCACCACCCCCACAAAAGTCGAAAAACCAGGGGGGGAATGAAAAAATAAAATTACGAGCCAGCAAAGCAAATCACATACGCACGAAAGGCTCACCCGACGACGACGACGACGAAGAGCGCCCAAAACGACGAAAAACAACAAAAATACACAAAAAGAAATCAAGCAGCAAGAAACAAACCAAGAGAATACAAACGCAACAACCAGAATCGAAGAGAAAATACAAAGCAAAGAATCAAATAACAAAGCACACGACTCTTCTACTCTTTCTCTTCTTCATATTCAATTTCTCTTACCGCACTACTACATTCTCTAGTTCTCCAATTCTATTTAGAATCATTAATTTTTCTTTCGCTCACAACACACACCACAAGACGCCAAACCTCCACACCAAAAAACATCATCATCATCACCGACCCCCCTGACGATCAACCAACATAACAGAACCGAAACCGCCAAAGCAGAGCCCACCACAACCACCCCCACGCCCCAACAACTTCATATAAATCAAATCTAAATAAAACAAAATAAGACGAACACATCCCCCCGACAGCCACGCCACGAGAAAGCAAGAGACCTTCCTAAACGAACACGCCGCCGCCCACTCTCATCGCGACCGCACCCGAGACGACCCCCCGCACACAGAAGAAGAGAGACCCCCCAAAAACACCTACGAACCAACCAACAACAAACGGAGAAAAGAAGAACCGCGAACAAAACGAAACGCAACCCGAGCCACCGCACAACCCGACGCCGCCCGCCCGCCCGGCGCGCCCGACAAAGAGCGAGAACGCCCACCCACCGCTACAGGCCGCAGAGACGAACGACAGAAACAAGCGCGCAACCGGCGCGCGGCGGCGCCATCGAAGTCCTTTGAACTTTGACCCTTCGCGTTGACCTAATGCGTGCGGTTGCACATGCCGGCAACAGGGTTGCGCGAAACGCTTTTTTTCTCAGAAAAATAGTCCCCCCCGACCACCGCCCCGGACAAAACAGCACCCCCGCAGCACGCGAGAAAAAAAACAAGCACCCCTTTTTTAAAAACGTTTTTTCAATGAAAAGAACTGTTTTTTTTTTAGAATACGCCCAGATGACCAAGTATACGCCCCCCCGGCCCTTCAACGCACCGCACCACAGCAAAACTCCACGAGCTAGCATGAAACAAAATCAGCAGCAACCGACAGACGGAGGAGCGCCAGAATATGCAAAAATTGGAAATCCAACCTAGAGCACAATTCACAACTGAAAAGAAATTACCTTCCCAGAACAAGACAGCGAACCCACGCAACACTGTAACGACTATATACCACACTGTTCAACTGTTATACAAGACTATTCGCCGCAATGACGACTTATGCAACACACAAGTCACCACCACGACCGCGTTGAGAGACTGTTCAACAGACATCTTATCACAAGCTTGTGAATCACTCGTGAGCAACACTGCTCATGTTGAGGAACAGACAGCGTAGGTTAATAAAGTAATTCTACAGTATGTGTTCTGAGGCAAGATAAACGGGTTTTCCCTTATTTCTAGCGCAAAAAAAAAAACCCCCAAAAAACCCACAACAAGTTGTCTAACATCACCAATCAGACCCCCCCCCACCAAAAAAAACACACCAACAACCCCAAAACAAACAAACAAAAAAAACACCCAACCCCCCACCAACAAAAAACACAACACACCAACACCCCAAACCAACACAACCCAACAAACCAAACCACACACCACAACACACCAACCCAAGCCCCCCCCACCCCCCACACCCACCAACCCCCCAACCACAACCACAACCACAACACACACAAACCCCCACCCCCAACCCCACCCCCCCCACACAGCGCGCGGGGCAACAAACCAACAACAAACCCCCACGCCCAAAAACACTTCACTAGCACAAAATCAAAAAACAACAAACACACAAACAAAAACAAAAAAAAAAAACACAAAAAACCCAAAACAACCCAAAAACCACAAAAACAAAAAAAAAAAAAACCCCCCGCACCCCCCCACCACAAACACCACAACACCCAAACAAACACACCCAACACCACCCAAAAAACACCCCCCACCCCAACCCCCCCCCCACCACCCCCCCCACCCCAACCCCAACCCCCCACCCACCACCCCCCCCCCCACCCCAAACACACCACCACACACACACACCACGGGACCAACAGAAATACGTTAACATTCGTTAACAACCGTTAACTGCTCTTAACATTAATTGTAGCTAATTGTTGTTAACAATAGTTAACATCCGTTAACAAACGTTAACATGGTCTGATTCAGTCCCAAAGAGGATACGGCGCAGTGCCCGACCCACTGTGCTATCGGTCTCAACAGAGTGCCGATCTAGCGATTCGGGTCGAACTCAGGGTTGAAACAAAATTATTTAAGAAGCCCCAGATTTAAAGCCGATTGACCACAGGTTTGGGAAAATATGTCAAAAAAATTAAGAAAGGTTTCTGAAAATTTTTTAAAAACATTTAAATAATGTTTTTGAAGAATTTTGCTTGAAAATTATTTTTTTAATTTTTCGGGGGAACATGCGAATCATGCCAGATTTTCCCTCATTGAGCTCAGCGGGCCCACGAGCCACCCCCCACCTTGCGTTTCATTCGTAAAGAAGTCATATAAATCAGTCTCCGCGAATCACGACAGATTCAGAGGGAGACGGAAATATATCGTTCACGAAACCACAAACCAACAACAACACAAACACAATACAAAAACGCAGGAGCACACGAAACGCACGCAGAAAAAGTCTCACGAAAACGCAACGAGAAAACACAGATCGCACACAAATATAACCTACGAAAACGCAGAGCACAACAGACAAACACCACGCCACAAAACCAAAAAACCACAGCCAGACGCTCGCCCAACCGCTCATCCAAAAAAAAAGACAAACCAAACATCTTATTAATCTCGACTTTGCGTTTCAATAGTGAAGCAACCGTATAAGTTAATTTATGCGAATCATACCAGATTTTCCCTCGTTGTGCTCAACCTTGCGTTTCATTCGTAATGAAGTCATATGAATCATTTGTTTCCGTAAAAATCATGACAGATTCTGTTAAATTCATCTCGATTTTGCGTTTCAATCGTGAAGAAACCATAAATTTTATTGAAAAATAAATTTTTAATAAATTGAGATTATAAATAAATTTCTGCGAATCATGGAATCTGGAAATTAATTTTTAATATATATGGTTTCTTCACGATTGAAACACAAAAAGGAGACGAAAATAACAGAAAATGACAAAATTCAACGAAACTGATATAAATGACTACTTAACGCAGGAAAAAACGCAGGGAGGGGAAAACCAGGGAAAATGCGGGGGAAACCGCGCAAAAATTCCCTTAAATATTGCTACCCAAGGACAAAAACGAACACAAAAGAAAAAACTCCCCACAGCAGTGATAAAAAAAAAAAAACCCCCCCCCCCCCCCCCCCACCAAATTAATTTCAGCGAATCATGCCAGATTTTGCCTCATTGAGCTCAAACTTGCGTTTCATTCGTAAAGAAGTCATATAAATCAGTTTCGCGTGAATCATGAGAGATTCTGTTAAATTCATCTCGACTTTGCGTTTCAATCGTGAAGAAACCGTATAAATTAATTACTGCGAATCATGCCAGATTTTCCCTCGTTGTGCCCAACCTTGCGCTTCAAAAAAAAAAAAAAAAAAAAAATAAACACCCAAAACAAACAAAAAAAAAAAAACCACGATGAAAACGCAAACGAGAAAAACACCGATTAAAATTCG
>JASAMV010006508.1:0-22864 GCA_030248065.1 Rhynchonema sp. JSB1_4
AAAGGCGCCTTGATTATCTGGCATGGCAAGCTGCACGGAAAATAGACAAGGCGCATCACAGTGGCTCATTTCATGCTTGGACGGTCAGCTCTGGCCCACTTCGAATAAAATCATCTCTAGTTTGCGGATCACGTGACGTAGTCCGCAAACTGCCTAAATATATGCACGTGTTTGTTACAAAAACTGCCGGTGGTTTATTTTGGACAGAAACCTCCAAAATGTGCGGGGCTGTTGAAAGGGTAATGACTCATGGGTTGACCTAGCATGTACATATACCTAAACAGTGCTCATGTTTGGTGTGTGAGCGGGTGTGTCCGCATCCCAGAATAAACTTTGAAACTGTATCCGTCGCAGAGTGAGTACTTCGAAATACTAGATTGTTGCGAGTTTCACCATGTGCGCTTGCGCAAGGCAATAACACGCCGGTGCTTCTTATTTATGCTTGACTTGTTTCGTGTGACTGCGCTTGCACTCCGGCCGGATTAAGCCAACCGAATCAGTAAGGTGTAAATTTGAATCTTGATCGGGTTTCAGAAATATTAATGTGAATGTAGTTCGCCAAGTTTTCAAAGCGGTTTGATTCCCACAGGTTGGTTGAAAGCTAGCAGATAATAGGAGCTGAGAATAACACCTTTCCTCACGGTTTGAGGGTGTGCTGGTTATGACATGTACATAATTAGCTTTGATTTCATGTTTTCACAATCCGAGTTCTGACCCAAGCCGAGAGTAAAATAACATAGGTACCACAAGCTCCGACCACACAACAAAACAGTCTGTTTGTCTTGATTACACAATGCCCCCAGCGATGAGAGGTTTTGTAGCATGATGTCCACCTAATGCATCAGTACCGTTCATTACAGGATATACTGTATAAGGATGTGCTGTTGGTAACGCTGTCTAAGGGTATAATACAATATGGTCTTCTGACGTTATCACGCACGCTTGACCTGTCTCTCCCCGTGTTCGTTAACCGAACCGCTGCTGTAGTTTCCGATAGACGGGCATGGTTCGTCTGTCTTGACATTTTGGTCCCATTTAGCCAAGCACAGTTCTGAACGGTCATTGTCTGACATTATTTTCATCATTTGCGGGGACATCAAGTTTGAAGGCAAGGACCATGGCAAAACAAAGGAACATGAAAACGAACCAGTGTTTCAAATGAAAAGTGAAACTGCGACTGATGAGATACAGTCCAATATTGCAATGGCACAGCTATGGTCAATGCGAATATTATCGAAACGCAATTCAGCAACATCAAACCAGGGACATGTTTTCTGGCGACCATACGTCTCTTGGTCAGGCCAAAATGGCTGACAAATCAGTAAAGGGGTGGCCATTCGATTGGTCTTGCCTGATTGATTATTCGATCAAATATCGAGTGCAACTTTGACACTTGCCCATGTACGATCATGTACGGTCAAGATATGTGTGGGCCACCCGTAATCAAAAGATACCGCCGATGTTTTGTTTGTTTTTGCGGGGCCCCGTTTTTGCTAACAAGTCTGTTTGGTAAGCACTGTATGTTTAAAAAACTGTTTTGTTTTCTCACTTTCTCCACCATGAGTTGCACGAGAAACGGTTGCTCTGAAAACAGAGTGCTTTATGGTATACACATGCCCAGAACAGTACCGAATCGTCAACCAACTGCCGAGTTCGACGTCGATATCGTGCATTTATGATTATTGTGATGTGACATGTACGTTGCGCAACCCGTGATGACTAAGTTTACCGCTGTTGTGGATAAAAACAGAATCAGTTTGCCTTCAGCTGCTTCTGGAGGTGGCGAAATGGCTGTTGTCCAAGTCCAGTGGCCAGCAGCAAGCGTTGGTGACAGACACCGACATCGTCAATGCAGTCGACTGCTCATGAACCGTGACACAGTTCACCGCCCTGCTTTGTGTGACCATCTTGGGCTTATGGGTGTTGTAACAAAACAAAACTCAAGTGGTCAAATCACGTCTTCAACTCACAGCACCCCCAAGTGTTTATCATTCATGTTTGACTTGAAATACGTAAGTTTATGCACCATATCGTGTTATTCTGTTGTACAAACAAGACAATTATCAAGTGAAACAAACATAACGTGGTAACAAGCACATACTGGGCCCGGCCCATACTGTAGTTAAAATTCGTTATGCAAGTACACCAAAAACAAAAATCGACATGAAAACGAGCCAATGTTTCACATGAAAAGTGAAAAGGTGACTGATGAGATAGAGTACAATACTGCATTCATTGCTGTCGTCGCTGTGTGTCCACTACGTGCACCCGATTGTTTGTCCGTTTGCATTTGCGGCAGTGATCGGCGATATCGGTCCGTCAATCGATAATTGCAGTTCGGTTTGGTGCAGCAGCAGTGCACAATCGAGGTCGCTATCTGAAACGTGTCTCATATTGAGGACGTGACTTAGCCCGCTTTTTACATTATGTATTTGCCAACGTCGAATGTCTCCATAATTTCTACGAGTGGAGAATGGAGAGCTTGCATCACGATCATCACAACAAGCTTCTCTGTTTGTGAACGATTGTTGACTGTGACATTCGGACCGGTCATTTTCTATAATGGCTTTTGGTTACCAAGTTTATCGCCGAGTATGAGAGGATAAAAAAATGAGTTAAAAAGATAGCGACGTTGAGCGTTTCACAATGAAGAGAGTATACACTGTTGTAAACCATGATTCTCCGAATTATGTGACACCCACGTTTCGTCCATAATCCCTGTCGACATAGGTGTCGGCCGCACAGCCATCCAATCCCTTTGCCATTGTCTCGCACCATCGACGCGGGGCACAACTGCGCTGACGTTTCACTTCGCCAACGATCGAACTGTCCACGGGCTCTCGGAACGACTGACGTATTCAAATTTGAATATGTGATCTCTACCGCTGCTCCCTTTATGGTGACATTATCGAGATAGTGTGCCACGCATGGATGCATTAGACTAAAAAGGTCCATTTTACTGCATCAGCATTCGAAAAGTTGTCTGGGTGTTGGATGGGCATAATAATAAAATTATTCGTTCGTTTGTTTCTGAGGTAGTAAAGTCCACGCTCTAAACGGGGAACTGATCAGAAGGGACTTAAATGTTCGTGTTGAACTTTCAAATCTATTCAGTGTTTGGATGAAACGGTATGCCAATGACTTAATGACTAAAGAGAGTCCCCACTTGCAGATGTCAGCAGAGAGAGAGAGAGAGTAACGACACCATTTCGCACTCGCACGTGTGATCTCGTGTGGAGCCACTTGACCCGTTACAGTGTTTCTCGATAGCCCAATCACCTCATAGCAAACGTAGTCCTTTCGTTCGTGCGCGCGTTTCGTCTGATGTTTCACGAGTCGTCTGTTGTCAGTCAATTCAATGATCTCGGTGCACATGGCCGATATGTCACGATTTGCATCAATGATGCGGCCGCGATGGTCGATGTTGAAACGACATGTCAGACCGTCGATGGGACGGAACACTCCCGTCGGTCTGCGGATTGTTACATGCACATGTTGGTGTGCACCGCCTGGTGCGAACTCCGCACTGACGATGACCTGGTGCACCCGCAGTCCGTCAAGACAGACCAAAATGGTCACAATCGTTGTTCATTTTATTGCCCATCTACCTCATCATCTTCCACGATTATGGGTTTGACCTTAACGTACAAAATGATAAAATAATACTAATCAAAAACCTCAGCGGCAGATTCCAATCATTCTGCGGCATTTCATTGGTCCGATTCCACCGTAGTCCCTCGCTGATTGGCCAGCTTGAGCTCGTGACTTTATTGGCTGCTGAAGTCTGTTTATTGGAAGTTGTTGTGGAGGTTGCTCCCAGACTTGTGCTGGATGTTTGTGAAAGTGTTGTGTGAAGTTTGGCTTCATTACTTGTTGAGGTACCACGAGCTGCAGAAGTGCCTTTTGTCGTATCGTAACTGCTCCACGATCCAGTGCTGGCTGGCTGATGTTTCACAGGTTGTTTGTCTGTGTTACACCCATTTGTGTCACAACAACATTCAGTCCATTGGCCCAATTGTCCGCAAGTGTTGTTCTTCCAACAATAGCCACAACCACGAGAGTGGAATTTGTCGTTGAAAAAATCCTGAATTGTCAGAAAAGTCTTGTGTATTCATCTTCGCTCCTGGGGCCAATCCCGGCTGTGAAATAAGGTATTCAATAGAAACGGGCCACCAAAAACAAGCTGCACAATCCACAGATCAAATCACCATCATTTCTGTTTCGTGTACACCTTAAACGTAAACAGCATAAAAACAATTTAGTGCCAAACCGTTCTGCAAACGTGCTGCGGATCTGGGCATGCGATCGAATCGATTTCATCCAACAGGCAGTCATTTTGCCAACAGTGCAGACAACGGAGACACCAACACGTGTTCACGCTCAACAGAAGCACCAGCGCTGGCGGCAGTCGAAGTCGAAAAGGGACGCCGTTTTTGGACATTCTGAATATATATTTTAGCAAAGATCGGAAACTACTGTATGTATTATAAGCGATCTGAGAGTAATAAGATTTGCTGGTGGGGTTTTTGGAGGCAAATTTGCCAGAGGCGTTCGTACCGACGAGCCTTTGGCGCCTCGGTCTGTGTTCGAAAGCAGGGTGAAACAGACAAACATTACTCAGTAATGATGTACAATAGATCAAAACAAGATGTCACAACTGATCTTCGCGCTCAGCTACCGAGTGAATGTAAAGGTATAAGTAGATCAAACGTAAATCAATTTTTGATCGACAAAGCTGCCTGGGAACATTTTTCGCGAGCTCGCAGCTAAAAAAAATCAAAACCAGACACCGCTTTTAAACAAGATAAGGGAATTCTGCGCATAACTTTAAGCTGAACAATTTCTGGCAAATATTTCCGCACCTCCCACGATTGCAAAAGCATCTCAACACAGTTGTAAACCAATTTGATGAGAGAATAACTTCTTGGATCATTCGTCATGGTCTGGTGCACAGCACGCACCAATCAGCAATTTGCAGTGTGTTTTTTTCTAAATTAAGACTCTGTAAGCTCTTGCCCAGTGAATGGAAAGTTTCGTCAAGCTGTTGCCGTCACGATAGTGACGACTTGACTTACTCGTGCCAGAAGGAGCGATGCACCTCTCAATTAATATATACAGTAAATTATTTCTTGCTTTTTTTGGGTGCCCTGAACGGTGTTTGTGTACCTACTTGCCCAAAATAGCGAGACCAAAGCGTACAAGCGTACCGAATGCGTAAGAATTGTGGCCTGGAGCATTTTGTTATTGCGCACAAGTGGAACTGCAGGCTCTGGGCCCCCGGGTCAACTTGTCTGAGAAGCCAGACTACATATGAACTATGTATGTATGTATACGTGCACAGTAACGTATCAATTTATGGATAACCAGCGGAACCTGAACTTCCGGGACTGGCAAACGCGTGAATTAAAAAGAATTGTTCACTCGAAGTGGGTACCATTTACAGTTCACCCTCTAAGTGACATGATCGGGACCTGACTAGTCTAAAGTCATACATACGGTAGAGTCATGAAATGGTCATGCTGCGGTTCGGGGACCACAATGGAAGGTCCATCATAAGAGGTATATGTACATACATATTGTACTCTGCGGTTCCATTTTAGAGCGAAAGTGAAAACGCGAAGTGTGGTCGTTTCTAGTGTCACACCAAAGTTTTCACGGTTGACCGACTTAAACGCACAATCCGAAATTGTCAGCGTCAGCGTTGCGCATGTGAAATGCGGAAATGAGCTTTAACCGTGTCTCACCTCTACCGATAAATATCTGCTTACATTTAGGACTTGACTTGAGATGTACATGCATGAGGTACGAGGCTGCCTTCTCGAAAGAAGCAAAACATAAAGTTCGCTTTTACTTTATATGGCACCTGGAGCCGGACAGTCAAGATCGGTACTGCTATACATACAGTATCTGCGATTATTACTCCTTGTGAGTTTCATTCATTTTGCCCACTTTTAGGGCGGACTTAGGTTGAACACAGAAACCGGAACACGGAAATATTTCCGTGTTCCGTGTTCCGTGAATATTTTGGAGAATCACGGAACACGGAAATATTTCCGTGTTCCGTGTTCCGTGAATGTTTTGGAGAATCACGGAACACGGAAATATTTCCGTGCACGGAAATCCACGAAACTGGTTTGTATGTAAATTATTTCCGTGTTCCGGTTTCCGTGTTCAACCTAAGTTCGCCCTTGGGGCGGCCTTAGGTTGAACACGGAAACCGGAACACGGAAATATTTCCGTGTTCCGTGTTCCGTGAATATTTTGGAGAATCACGGAACACGGAAATATTTCCGTGCTACGGAACACGGAAATGATTCAGGCACGCAAACGGTGCTTTTGCAATGATGATGACAAAAGCCAGCGTGCTGACGTCAAAAGCCCGCGTGTTGACGCGAACAGCAACTATTTACACGGAAATATTTCCGTGTTCCGTGAAAATAAAAAAACACGGAACACGGAAACCGGAAATATTTCCGTGCACGGAAATCCGCGAAACTGGTTTGTATATAAATTATTTCCGTGTTCCGGTTTCCGTGTTCAACCTAAGTCCACCCTTAGAGACAGGGATGTGATGTACGAAAATGAATAAATAGGTATCAACTTTCTGGGTGATAGTAAGCAGAGTAGTAGGTGGCATTTCCTGACTCTTTCCCTCACATGAACAAGCCTCCACGACACGCTAAAGTTAGAACATTGACAAGGTTATGACATTCCTGTGCTTTAGCTATGCGTACATGTGTATTTGTATGTACGCCTTCAGGGCAGGTTTGGCACTCTTAGTTCCGTCACGACTGAAACACATGACAATCTTAGCACCATCATATGATAATCGGCAAGCATATCTTCGAATATCAGGGTGGATTTCTATGCACCAGTCTGTCCACAATAGTCACCAAGGGCGGATCCAGGGGGGCCACAGGGCATGGCCCCCTTTGGTAAAATTGGTCCCTAAAAGGGAGGGCACCGTTTCGGAAAGAAGAGGGAAAGAGAACCCCTCAAGTCGGAGAATTTCTCTCTAAAACACTTCAAAAGTTTCGCGCGTCAGATACCTCAGGTCAGGTACAAAAGCGCCAATATCTGAACAAGCACTACAAAAGTGACTTTTCAAGAATATGGAACAAGCTGATGAAACAAAAACGATCAACAAAAAATGATTTTTGGATTTGGCTCCTTCCTTGGCCAAAAGCTGAATCCGCCACTGGAACTGACACTTGAGTCTGCGGTGCGGGTGGTGGGTATGGCCTAAACCATCTAGTCATGGTTGGTCAAGTCTCAGTCAAGTCTTGGTCATTGTTGGTCTAGTCAACAAGTCCTTAGTTGAAGCAACAGCTGCTGTGTGTACGTAAAAGTTAGTACGGGTACGATAGCCATGTGAACGTTTGTGAATGTGCACCTGCAGCATTTCATCCACGACCATTACATTTGTTGGTGTTGTTTGTCTCTTCAGTTTATGACCTCTGTGCGGACTATAGTAGTTGTTGTTTTCCATACGGCAAAAGGCATGTAAAGTTCATGCACTTGAGGATTGAGCTTGAGCAGGTCTGTTTGTTATGTGTGTGTGACTGTTTCAGTTCACTTGGTCAGGAAAAATAAGAAAACGTCACTCATAACATGCTAATAAAATGCAATTTATGCCATGCTCAAGTCAGCCACAAAGAGAGAAAAACGTTTCAGTTGTTAGTGGCTCCGATTAGTTCATGGTGTCAAAATGGTGCAAGCGCGCAAAAACGTTAATTTTGTTCACAACAGTCAAAGCTCGTCACAAGTCAGTACCGAAGACTGCGCCAGTTTGTAATGTCGCCGGTGGTAAATTTATGCAATTTTGTTCCGTACACTGTCATGTCATCCTTGTGACATGTGGGTCACTCATCTGGCAAATATTGAAACAAGTTTGTCATGCGTGACCAAGTACCATACATCTACATATGGTGCATAGTAGGTATTACATGGCGTTTGGGATCTAGTCTCTAGCGTTTATTTTGTTTGAAACGAATCCTAGCTGCGCTTGGTCAGTTATGGCACTCTTCATGCCTTTTGTCCTTCATTATTTGCACTGCATGCGTCTCGTCATGTACCAGGACCAAATCTCATTTGAGCTGAGCTTCGTGATGCCTGAGAGATTTCACGAAAATATATGGCATCCGGCATTATTTTAATGGGATTGGGGACATTTACGTTGCTTGTGTGTGGAACACCACACTTGAGACGGTGCAAGTTTCAACGTGCTGAAGTTTTCAACTGAACGTACTCAGGCTTACAGCACATGATCTGCCGATGTGGTCTTGGAATGCGAGCCGAAACTGGGAGCCGAGGTCGATTCAGTTGTGTTTCTAAGTGCGGTGCCTGGTCTTAGGTACGGTACCTATAAGCTTCGTCTTATTCAAGCCCTTATGGTTTGCTGCTAGCTCGGTTGGTGAACATAATTGTTGTCTTTCTTAAGCTACAGCCCGTGGCGAATGAAGTGGCCACTTTTCAACGCCGGCGCGCGCGTCAAGCGTTGCGCACATAAGCATGATCTGCAACAGTTAGCTTAGCACCAGGAAAATTTGGCGCGCGCGGCGTTTTCTGCTAAGTAATCACACAGGGTGCATGTCGAAAGCGTATCTAACAGCAAACATTTCAAACAATTAGGTATCTTGATTAGACAAAAACCCGATTTCAGTGTTTAATTTCGCGTAAAGTAGTATCGCGTCGGCTGTGTTTGGGTGTCTTTTCTGGTATTTGCTCATCAGGATTAGATTGGACTTAAACGAAATGTAACACATTCTAAACGAAGACGAACAAAGCGAACACAAGCAAGACAGATAAGCAATGAAAGAATATGGGGTAATAGTGTATACCAACTTTATTTTTACATTTCAATTCTTGACTTTCAACTAAAAAATTCTGCAAAACATTTGTGTGAAAGCACTGGTGCCTGATTGTCGTCTTCATTTTCTATTGAGGGCCTTCAAGTAAAGCCTCGGATCCCACTGTTCTCTATTTGTGTATGGATGGACGTGGTAAAGAAGTGACTCGATCAATCTCATCTCGTCTGGTTTGGCGTAGTGAAAACCGATAAAGTCATCAGCGCAGCAGTCCCAACCCTGCAAGTGTACCGTAATCAATTGGGCTACTGTATCTTGGGTTATGGCAGTTTAGCTGCTTACATCCACGATTTTATGCTTGGTCCACTGGTGTATCCATCCAGGCTTGTCCTTTTGGACGGTGCTCAAAAGTGGAGTGGTCAAGAAACGCAGTCGATTGTTATCGTCGCGACTATCGAATATCGTAAAGTTGACCTGAAAAAAATAATTTACGTGGTGAATTCCAGTTTATGGAATATAAATGGGTGACTTGGAATAGTATTGGAAACTGAAATGAAGAAAAACGAAGTGTGAGTAAAACGAGTACGTGTGTTCACCAACAAAGCCACCAACAAACCACAAGGCAATAGTTTGTAATGGACGAGGCTTTCATCTTAAAACTAAGCGCCACACTCAAAACACAACCACGTCGACGTGAATCTTTGTGGTTTCGGCTTGTGTTCCAACCAGGGATTCCTAGACAACACACGCCATGTGCTGTTAGCTCGAGCCTCGTGAGTTGAAAACTAATCGGCACGTTAAAACTAAACTCATTCACTGATTCCACGCAAAAGCATGAAATGAAAAGCAGTTGAGCTGAATAAGGGTAAAATACATAACGGATCAGCTTGGTGAGGCGTTGACCAAGCGTAACTTTATGGCGTATTGGTGTTGTAGCGTGTTATGCCCCAATTTTGAAAATCGCGCCAGTTGCAAGAAAGGGGCAGTGTCTCTTTGTAAAAAATTTGAGAAAATTCGCACAACTAAAGCATTTGCCAATTGCATCTTTGTTGTTGAAAATGCACATTCTCAATAAAAGATGGTCGTTACGATTTAACTTTAGAAACTGAAACACAAAGTTTCTGTCATGTCTACGCTCAATAAACCTTTCAGTCATTTGTTTTGTGTCTAGAATGCAATTTTATGGTCCGATGTTTTTCTTGAAAATCTAGTGCATTGGCTAATAGTTTCTATTGTGGTGTCTTCATGTTAGTGACAGGAAATTAAAAAGGTCGGTTTTATTATAAAGTTGAAAGACCTTTGTTACCGACCGTTATTTTAAAAGCACGGTGCGCCACTCTCTGTGTGGTGACACCATCGGGACTTGGCGTTTTCGGTCGCGACAAAGCATTCACAACACGGAGCGCTCATTTTAATGTTAACAGCTGACTGGAGACTACAACATCGATCAAATACAGTTCCGGGTGCAATTCTAGGCTGAAAAGTCGCGTGCACGCGCGTGCACGCGACTTCTTAGTACTAAACATAGGCACCGCACGCGCAAAACTTCGACTTTTGCCTATACTTTGCACTGTTTCGCGCGCGCGTGCACGCGACTTCAACTTTCAGCCCAGAATTGCACCCGGTACTGTATTAGATTGTATTATACAGTACACTGTAATGACGTCTTGACCTGACAAGCTGATGTTTCACACCCACCCACCAGTCTCATGCACTTGGCAATCTCCACATCGTCGTTGTGCGTGTCGCCTCGGTTGCACTGCTGATGTTTCACCGCCTGATTCAGCAAGGGGAAATTTTTAGCGGACAGCACCAGACCAGCACCGGTGCCCACGTAGCCACCCGGCACTGAAAGCTGGGGAACATTAAAGTTTAAGATTGAAGGAATAAAGATGTCTTCTGACTACAGTCCACCATTTTTAGCCACAGCACCTGCATAACCTACACAGAAGAGTAAGAATATTCAATGACGCAGTGGCATCGAGTGAGGTTGTGCGTGGAGGGTGGTATTCTTATATGCTGTTGGATTGAGCGAGCGAACTATCGTTCACAACTTATAACATAACTATTCAATACGAAGAGAGATTCACGATGTAACGGGTCACAATAAAAAGGGTCGACTGTAATTGCGTGAATCATCCCACCTCACCAATGACTTTGTACTCCATCCCATAGTACTCCCTGCGAGTCGGGTCTCGTCGCGCGAGGAACTTCAACAAATTCTCCATCACAATGTACGTGTCGTCATCGGCACGCACAAACCAATCGAAGTCGCCCAAATGGTGCTCGAAGACAAAGGCGACCAGACGACGCACTTTGTGCCACGTTCGGTCGTGACCGTCCTGCAAACACGCATGACACCACCCGCATCACCACCATCATTTGTGCACTCTTGTTGCAGTATGATAACATCACCTTCATCGGTAATTCCACCATTTGCGCGCGTCCCGTGTCCCCGATTGGAGTGACTGTCTCTTTGTGTTCACGACCTCTCTCGGCGCCGACAAAGAACAAAATGCGATGACATTTTCTGCCCCAGGTTACCAGAATGGCTTGATGTTTGTCCATGGCTGATTTGACGGTCAAAATCGCGCACAAAACGCGGGCGGACGCGTACAGGCGCGTGTTCAGTTTGTGCACAGCTGGAAACTGGCTGGTAATGCAATTTATACTGTATGTTGTCAATCGTGAAACATCAGCTGCTGGGGAATTGAGCCTCTGCGTCCTTCAATATACCGGGGGGGTGGCTGGTGTTAACAGGGTCGAATGGTCCGTGCGCCAAGGCAGAATGGTGATCCCACAAAGAGAGTAGACTGAACACAATTCAAACTTGAAATAATGACATTATAACGAACTATCTCACCATTTCTGATCGTCTCTTCGTATTTGAGCAACTCGTTTCCATCGACTTTGGTCATGTTTGAGTGGCTTGACACAAATGATTGCGTAAAATTGCTGAATATGGTTCGAAACATGCTTGTTTTCATGATGTTGTTGTAATTCACTGTCGTTTGCAGAAGGAATAGTCCGATAAATGACATTGTGATAACGATGATCAGTGGAAGAAAGCGCCGCATGGAGATTTAGCAGTTGCTTTCATTGGTGGTACAATACCATGAACTTCACTAGCACATTTTCGAGATATGGTATATAGCAGGGTCCAAATTATTGGGAGTGAACGCCGGAGAGGCAGGAGCTGCATATGTTAGCAAATCAGGCATCGTGTTCGCAGGTTTGTGAATAAAGAACCAAGTATAACATTTTGCTTTGATAGACGTGTTTTGCAGTTATAATACCTTACCGTTTATATTTGCACAGCCACTCACTCAGGCCATATATTGACACTGAAGCATGAGCTCAACATAAAGAATGGGGTTGTAACGTGCGGAGACCAGGGTAAATAGAAACTATATTTTAACAATATGCCAATAGTTCAAATGCGTTCACCTCTCAGCATGTGCATCAGGTTGCTTCATGAGCTTTGACTTTACAGTGATATTGATTGTTCATTTCTTGCACTAAGGGCCACTATTAGTATCAGCCATGTATAGTCCAACCACGAACTCATGAGACGACTTATTTTGAAATTGGTTTGTGCGGATCCAATAATGTTCCGGTTCCACGTAAAGGCAGTCCACGGGAGGTTGTCACTCAGCCCCCGAATACCGTAACCCACCGTAATATTGATCTGCAAGGATCGTGTCGAGACCATTTTGTTTTTTATCTATGCTTTGCGTGTTAGCGCCAACACCAACCAACATTTCCAAGTTTTGGTGATCGACGCGCACGATGACAATTTCCAGCTTGCTGTCGCTAATACACGTGTCGATAAGCAGCGATTAGCACGGGTCTCGCAACGATCTCGCTTGCGGTGGGTTACGGTGTTCGGGGGCTGAGTGACAACCTCCCGTAGACTGCCTTTATTTCGGAAATGAAAGAAAGAGAAACGCATGTATTTTTAAAGACACGCTCTCCACGTCGGTGCATAAATTCCCTTTTGACTCCCAAAACATTTGTGTGCTGAACAACGTTGCTGTTCGCGTTAGCACGCAACAAATTGAGGTCAGCCAGCTGGAACTTGTCATCATGTCTCTCGGCCCAATCTCTTTCTTTTGTTTGCGAAAACCCGTGTAACCGGCGTATTTTTGAATCTGGCCAAGCAAGCTTTCAAAACAATCGTCTCATGAGCGCCTGGTTGGACTATACACATATTTTATAAGTGACTTTCGAATGTTATGGGGCTTTTGTTCCATCAGAGCACACGCTTTGGAGCGTGTTTGGCACACACCCTTGTGTGCAATTGTGTTCTCACGTTTACCGAAGCATGAACCAATGGCAATGTGTGGGGGCCGTGATTGTTCCAAAACGTAAGCCATAGTCGCTAACAAAACATTGGGCATGGACTTCGTCTAAAGTCACAACAATGACTAATTAACCCGTAAAGTTGACCGTCCACTATTCGTTGGCCTTTTTCGTAATCAATACAGCTACTCTCTCAGTTTGACCACCACAATTTAGACCTGATTTCAGTATGCGGCAGTGTTGGAGGTACTCTGGAGGGGGGGATACCTACTGTACCGCGCTCGGCGAGGGGGGATACCTAGTATTGTCGGAAATAGAACCCGGGGGGTCTATTTTTTCACTGGGGTCATTTTGGGGGGGTTCAATTTATGGGGGGGGTCAATTATTGGGGGGGTTATATTTTTCATTTGGACCCCCGACGAAAAAAATCATTGTTAATAATGCCCATAAAAATGGCTTGGTTTCGGTATTTTCTAACTTCAACAGCGGCAATTATGCTTAGAAAGCTGCTTTCTGTTGTGTACGCAAGCTTAAACAACGTTTGACACAACAACACAGCCTTACCATACCACTAATCTGTGGTACGGTGAAGGTTGGGGGTGGGGTTCTATTAATGGGGGGGGGGTCAATTAATGGGGGGGTGCTATTTTTGATTTCGAGCCATGTAGGGGGGTTCAATTAATGGGGGGGGGTCAATTAATGGGGGGTTCTATTTCCGACAATACGGTACTGTACCAGAGCCGATGGCCTGGGGGGGGTTATGTACCTAGGGGGGGGGGGGTTGGGGGGGGGGGGTTAGGTTTTGGGGTAAAAATTTTTAATGTGTTTATTATGTGTGGAATCGTGTGAAAACGTAGTATTTGCGCGCGTAGCGCGCGAATTTGGGGTAATTTGAGATAAAAACCACTGATTTAACACTAATTTTCGTCATTTTGATAAAAAATGGCACTTTTGGGGCAAAATCGGGGGGGATACCTACTGTACCGGGGTGAAAATCGGGGGGGATACCTACTGTACCATGCCAAACATCGGGGGGGATACCTACTGTACCAGGCGAGGGAGGGATACCTACTGTACTGGGGGGGGCTACCCCCCAAACCCCCCCACCTCCAACACTGGTATGCGGCATTACAAAACTGATGTCATTTCGATTTCAATCGATCATGTCGATTTCATCTCTGCTGAAACGTCATTTGCAACGCTTTTTCTGATAAAAAAATCTTTTGTCAAAATTTTTTTTAAAAAAGCTCGTTGATTAAAATTTTTTACAACCCTGACCGGTAGTAAGTAAGGCTTGGGGTTCAGGGCTCTATTCCGGGGAGGCTCTATTTTTTACAACCCCTTCCGGGTCCTCCCCCCTTCCCCCCCAGGTGGGTACGTCTGTTCCCCCTCCGAAAAAAGGGGGTACCGCCTGTTCCCCCTCCGGACCAGGAACTCCCAAGTCCGAGCCTTCGCTGAAGGTTTAACCTGACGATAAAGCCAAAGCCCAAAGCCACAAAAATGGGAGAATGTAAAAAAGGTCACCGGCGGGGTTGATGAACCCAACTTCTCCCTCGTCCCCCAGGTAGTGGGTAGAAGGAGGTGCACTAACCGCCTCTCCGAAAAAAATGGGTAGGTGCACAAACCACCTCGCCGGACCAGGAACTACACTGGATAGCAGTGACAGGAGCAGACTGGCTTGTTTGTTTTTGTGGTGTTCGTGGTCCTCCTCATCCTCGTCGTTTGCAGTTGCCGCCACGGTGACTGACGGTTGACGCACTCATGCCGTTTCATATTATGGTTGTTTTTCAGTCCCATTGTGATTGATCGCCTAAACGCTCAGCTTGTCCTTAATAGGCCCACGAATTCAATCAAGAGCAAGCATGTCTCGTGCGAAACCGAAGGACGCGATCATGCTGGTCGTTGATGTGGGTCGCAACATGTTGGTGCCAGCCAATACACATGGAGAAACGTGTTTTTCAATGATGTTGGAGAACTTGCAATGGGTCATCACCAGAAAGGTTCGCACGTTTTCGCTGTCGCCTTGTGTTGCTGGCACTGTGGTGCGGGGGATGGGGAATTTCCCCCTTGTGGGGTATCTATCTCGAGCCTACCCATAGGGTATCTCGAGTCAGTATATTTATGTTTTTCAAAGGCCAAAATTGGTTTTTCGACCTCGGACCTCCTAAAAATCGCAAACACAGAAAAATGGTCGTTTTAGCTCAATTTTCGGCCAAAGTGTCAAAAAGCACCCATTTCAGGCCGATTTTGCAGTAAAATTGCATGCAAAAACGGCGTTTTTTCGCCTTTTGACGGACCATGTAGGTATCCGGTATCGTGGGTAGCCTCAGAGCGGTATCTCGAGTAACTCCGGAAACTTCCCCCCTTGCCCCTAGCAAGCAGGGTATCTTGGGTCGGTTTCTCAAATCGTGCAAATACAATTTTTTTAATGTTTTTGGTCGACTTGTCCAGTTCCAGTATGACTTTTCCTCATGAAGCAATTTAGGCCACTTTTGCACATATGTGCCGTACCCCCATTTGAGCAGGCGACCAACTTTTGGACTGGAAACTTTCGAAGAAAACGGTTTTTCCGGATAAAACGGTTTTTTCTCAAGGTGTGGCATCTGCTCCTTGGAGAAATTACCACAGCACTGCCGTGAGCTGTGGCGTTGTGTTGATTGCAGTGGGAATGGGGACACGGCCAGGGCTGCCTCTGGGAGGGAGGACTACCCGGTAGAAGGGCTAACCCTGATTGGAAACCTGTAAACGTAGAACTTCCGCATTTTGCTCCTAAAATTCCCAAAAGTGCATAAAAACTTTCAATTTGCCCTTGAAGTTCTAGCCTCTCGTTGGTGTGTGTTGTGCCCTGAAAATTTTGAAAAACTCTTTGCTAGCTGATATGTATGTATGCAGCGCGTGATGATGTTTCAGATCTTTACAAGTTCGTCGGACCAAGTTGGTGTTGTGCTGTTTGGCTGTGACGAAACAAAGAATCCATTGAATGATGAAAACCCTGATCAATACAAGTGAGAGAGTTATGTATTGCAAATTGTTGCAATTCCCCAGTTTTTCTGTTGGCCACCCCAGTGGTTTTTCGTAATTTGTTTTGCAGGAAAATCATAGTGCTTCGTGAACTGCAGAACGTCGACATGCAATTACTGCGTACAGTCAACGACGGCATACAATCAAGCGAGGATGAGGGAGATTGTAAAACCAAAAATTAAAAAACATGGATTTTATCCGAGTCAATACACTTGTGAATTGCAGTTCTCGACGCGCTGGTTGTCGCCCTGCATTGTTTGCACGAATCGACTGAAGGTCGAAAATTTGGTCGGCTGCAGATTGTGATGTTCAGCAATCTTGGAGGTTGCTTTATGTGACTGTTACTCCACTCTGAACCGCATTTTAGTTGTTGTACCTACTCCCGTGTAGTGAAAATTTTGGAGCGAGTTTTTGATTCTAAATCTGGTGTTAACGTACCTGAATTACGCCTCTACAGTGGTTACAGTGAATATTCTTTGCAGTGTTTGAGATTTATTGTGTAGATTACAGGCTGTTTTACTGTCACTTCAGTCGTTTCTAGTTCTGGGGAGACCGCCAGCGCGCCAGGTGCTGGTCAAGTTCAGTTTCACACGAAGAATTTCGTTGTTTAGGCGAGGTCGGTGACGAATCCTGTCAAACAGTCGCGAAACGAATGAATGACATGGGCGTTGACTTCACTGTCATGTGAGTTTGTGTGTTTATGTTGGACAAATGAGGGCAGAATTTAAACAGAATTAGGTATAGAAATATAAAAATGAAACAGGATAGGATGCATAAAAGAAAAGAAATCTCAATTGTTTCCAGTGGACCCACGTTGCCAGACGATGACGACGATAATACTCGAGGGGACAATAGGCCCGATTCGCAGGTACCAGGTTAGGGACATCACAATGTTACTTTTCGGTTTTTCTTAAATCAGGTTTTGAATCTGATTTTCAGGCCCATCAACTTCCACCAACAATCAGAATATTGAATCAGGCACAGATCTCTTGAAGAAAACCGATGTTATGGAGCGAAACGAGCGCGTATTGATGGCGATGCGACAAACCGTGCCTGACCTGACATTGCTCACCGCCAGCTTTACGTTAGATCCACCTGATTCTTATTTGAATATCGCGGATCCAATTTTGACATAGTGACATCATAAGCTTTGTGAACGTGTATAATAGTTGAGTTGACGTGATGTGGACCCTACGGTTCCCATCGCCATAAACAAAGAACATTGCCCAGAGTCCGGCAGTGAGGAGGATGACTGCAGGTGTTCCCGTCATTGAGTAGAGGGTTCCACTGTAAAGCGGGTTCGCTGCTCATACCATAGCAATGAACGTACGTAAATGTCGATGTTGTGACAGTTTCTTTTTTCAGTGAAGCGTTGGTGCAGTTGTCGTTCGTGCAGCGTCGTGCCGTACGCCCTACACCGTGGAAGTGCAATCTCACACTTGGCAAGCAGCTGCGCATTCCTGTTGCCATGTGAGTTGAGTTGTGTAAAATGGGTTTAAGGTGTTTCTAACTGTTTCAGGTGAAATCTGCACGTAAATTTTTTTGTATGCGCCTAAAAACTACGAGATTCGGTGCAATATGCAGGTTTTGTCTGTAAAATAAAACTCTAGGTGGCAGTTGCGTCGAAGTATCGGTAATCTGGGAGCTAATGGCACGCGGCAAATTGTAGAAGATAATCTTCGACGGGTTGGGTCTTTTATTATGTGCAATTTGTGCATTGTGTTGTAGGTACATCAAGACCGAGGAATATAAACTGAAAGATGTGTGGAGACGCATGGACCCGACGAGCAAAGCTGGCGAAATCAAAGTTGTTACATAAGGGCTTTATTTGCAAAAAAGTCGAAAAGTGATTGAAATTAAAAAAACTTGAATTTGCAGCCGGAACGACATTTCGAACGTATCAACCCAATGTTGGACCTGCCGAGCACGCAGACCCAAGACTCGGCGAATGCAGCACCAGCAGCAGCTGGCATGAATGTGGACCCGCGTGTGGAGGAAGAAGACATTGTAAAAGGTGAACATCCTTTTTGCCTTGTACGGTGACCATGTTCACCCAGCTAGGGTGCAAATCCAAAATCACCGACATTTATTGTCTGGTTTTTTTGTTTGGGAACGTTATTTATTGGAGTGGTGGTCGTAATACAAACCTAAAATCTGTTGCAGCCTACAAATTCGGCACGACGCTAGTTCCGTTTTCGGAAGCAGATATGGAAGCACTGAAAGTGAAGCCGGAGAAATGTTTCGACATTCTGTTGTTCACAAAAGAGGAAAATGTTAGTGCCTGTTCGTTTTTTGTGATTAACTGGACGGATGTTTACAGTTTAACGTTTTTCAGGTACAACGACATTACTTCATGGAAAAGCCGCGTTACGTCTACACAGATGCTGAGGACGAGGTATGGGTCTTACGATTCTGTATTCTGTGGTTTTATGCAATCGCGTCTTTGGACTGCGCACTTTAGAGTTGGTGACCTCGTAGAGTGATGTCCTGTTCAGTAATAGCAACGAGGCGAATAGTGTCAAAAATCCATCAAATGGACATGTACAATATGGTTGACTGCACTCAAAGCGGTCAAAACAACCCAAAAAATGAGGAAAGGTTGCAAAAGCGTTATCAGTCTGCAGGCAGCCAGCAGAGCATTGTCAGCATTGAGCTGTGCGTTGGCAGCCGAACGAATGGTGGCCGTGGTGCGATATGTATACAGCGCTGCGTCCAGCCCCAAACTCGGAGCTCTGATTCCGTGTGATAAACGAACGGGCAATGGTTGTGTGCCGGTAGGTTGGGCAAACTGGATTTTGTTGATTTGTGGATTTTAGAACTTGTTTTGCTGAATGTCTATATACATTGGCTGTGAACAGTCATTGTCAATCCACAGCAGTTCCCACCAGTATCGATATCATACAACACAAGCAACGCGCAATCACAACTACTCGGTAGTAACAAATACTTTTGCAACTAAAAATATGCCGCTGCTCCCAAGCATTCGCTGTTTAGTAGCACTTTTTGCTAATTGCCACACGATTTTGTAACGAAAGAGCTGCCTTGTAGTATTCAATAGCCGCTGCCGCTTTTGAAACAAAATAAAAAAATCAAATGCATACGTCAATGTTGGCCGCGTTCCAAATTGGGTTCGAATATTCACAATAAAAGAAAACTTGTTGCAGCGACTGTTGTTCATTCAACTGCCGTTCGCTGACGACCTGCGCGGATTTCTGTATCCCGCATTCCCCGAGAACACAAATTCCTCCACTGAACAGGAAAAATTGGTGGATAATCTTATGGACAGCATGGACCTGACAAAGGGCAAAGTGTGAGTTTAGGCTTGAAGCGACGTCTTACTTTCTCGTGGGACACAAAAGTTGGGGATTGATTCGGTACGGTCTCGATCATATCATTTTCACGTCTCAGGGATTTAGTGATGCCACCAATATCAGGCTAGCGTTGTTGTGGATTAGACAACCAACAAACAACTTTTGGTGTCGTGATTTAACTTGTGTCATCGTCGTTTCCAAATATTCTAAAAAAATTGAGATTCACATTCCCCATCGCGGACCAAACCGGTCGCCAGATGTGACACCGTATCATTTACGTAATGTTTCATTTGCCAGAAGATCAAACCTGAAATCCACTAGTTTCAGCACAGAAACAGGCGAGCGGACTGAAGCATTGCGTCCAACCGATGTTCTCAACCCTCGTATTCAGCACACATTTGATTGTTTGAGAAATCGAGCCCTCTATCCCAATGAACCACTGCCGGACACAGCTGCATCACATCACATGGTCAGTTAGGCTGTTTATGTTTTCGATAAAATAATGTTTTTTTGCGTTTAAAACCTGATCCGCGTGTAAGGATTTGTTAATTTCAGGCGTCACTACAACCGTTGCCCGAGCTGAACAATCTAGCACGACCAATACTCAAACAAATTAAAGATGCCTTTAAACTAGAGCGTATTGAGAAACAAACTGTCAGTGGTAAACGGGCAAATATGGAGATGCTGAATGGGTTAGGCTGAAGTTTTTATGCTGCTTCATCTTGTGAGCGATGTTTCGCCCGAAAGCGGATACGCTAAGCCGCTTTAGTGACGTGATCGATACCCGGTGTTTTCTCTCGCTATAAAAATATTCGCAATATATATACATAGGTAGAGTCGTAAATGTTAAGAACAAATTGGCGACAAAAATATCTAGCACGGATACTTGCTGCTGCGCCTAAGGGTGCACTGTACGTATGGTATGTCCTTCTTGGCTCGTTTTGGCCACAAGAATATCTGGACTGAATGTTAACCACCATGAACGTATTTTCGCATGAATTTCAGCACCGACCTAAATGGTATTGCCGAAAAGCATGCGCGCAACGACCCATCACTAATCGACGTCCCAAGTGCACGCAGTGTTGGCACAATGAACCCTGTGCAGGACTACAACGCCATTGTCGTGCAGAACCCGGCACAAATTCATGCTGGTCGGTGGGGGATTCATGTGATGTTTCGGTTGATGTCCCAGCGACAATTTAGTTATGAAATGAAATAATGCATTGAAAGAGAAAAATGTTCAACTTCAGCATCGTCACAACTGTGTTCGGTTGTGCGTGCCATTCTCAAGGATTCGTTCGGCGACCAAATGTTTGCAAAGATCGTCTCTTGTCTCAAGGTAGAATTTGTTCGTCAATAGTTTTGTCAGTGCTTCCACAATGTAAATTGCGCAATATGTCATTGGTTGCTCGTTTCGATCCGGCCAGGTGCACCAGGACCAGGTCATCGTCAGTGCGAAGGCACCAGATCATCTAAGGCTTACAAAGTGCAATTATCAATCATATTTCTGCACAGGCATTCCGATCGGCGAGCATTCAGCACGGTATTCCAGACACCTTCAATAATTTCCTATTGCAATTCAAGGACGAAATCTGTGCGGCTGGACGACAGAAGCTGTGGACGGATATTGGCGATGGTGAGAGTTCGATGCAGTCAATCCTCTTTATAGGGACATGATCAGGACCCGATATTTTCGGTCATTACAATGGATATTGACTGTATAGAGTGGTGATTAGCCGGTTGCGCAAGGGCAGATTGGGGACCAAGACAGGGTACCAAAAATTGGGGATCAAAAAACAAAACGCTCATGGATAAAGGGTTTCGTCATGAAGAGAGCCACCGTAAGGAGGATACAGTGCGCTTGCAGCTTTTTTATGCTGTCGCATATTGCGTTATTCATTTCAAACGCACTGCAGGCAAATGTGGTCTGATTGATAAAGGAGAGTCGATCAAGTCCAGTCTGAGCGCATCTGATGTCGCTGAACTAATGGTTCTCGAAAAACCAGTGACCGTGCAGAAGACAGCCGACACTCAGTCTCGAGATGATAACCTGGTAGGTTTTCACATATTCTTTAATTTATTCAGCCTATTATTCTCCGGTGATTGTCATGTTCATATTCATTAATGTTTCGAGAATGTAAAATGAAAATTGTTTCATGCAAGGTTAAGGGCGCGTGTGGTCATAGTGGAAAATGGAAATGAAAAATATTTTCTATGTCCAAGTTTTCCATTTCCGTTTTCCGACATTACTGCACGCATATTAGAAAATGGAAATGGAACAAAACATTTTCTGCATCAGGCATGTTTTTACATATAACGGAAACATTTTCAAATTTCAGCCACTGATTGGTCAGATATTGGTCGCACAATGATTTTATAAGAATTGGTCAAATTTTTTTTCCTGAATAGTGAAGCCGGGAAGTGACGGGGCACGGGGCAGTGACGTTGCGTTGCGCGATCGCACACAAAGCATGCGGTCACCGAAATGTTTCAAACCCTCAGCAACGTGGGTGTTCTGCTAGATTATTTTCAGCTGAAATTGTTTTGTGAGAATCACAAATAGCACAATGGTTAAGAGTGACTGAACGTGAAAATCAGGATTGATTTGATGAATTCTTATGTGGTCGTTGTGCGACCAATATCACCAAAGAAAATGTTTTGTTTCATTTCCATCATGCGTGTTTAGCCAAGCCAGCCACACTTTGCAGTTGCACCATACCGTATCACCCTACATTTTAAGTGTGTAAGAATTCAGGTGATACGGTATGGTCCAGGTCTGGAAAGCACGGCTGGTTCGCCTTCAGTCATATCGGAAAACGGAAATGGAAAACTTGGGCATAGAAAATATTTTTGATTTCCATTTTTCATCACGTGCCTAAGGATGCACAACTCTACTTTGCAATTTACATTTCAGCAAATAAGATAAATTAAAAATAAAAATCACCACATAAGACATGCTGTCCTTTGTGTCAATATTATTGAATAAAATCAGCCTCGTGTGGGCACTTAATTTATTCCTCTTCAACTCTGTAGTTTATCAGAATTGCGCAGACATTTGTTCTGTGTTACACGTATATTGATATTGAAAGCTGAAAGACTATAAACAGTTTGGACTATTGCCATTTGCTGCAAACAGAGCAGAGCGGCAAAGCATCAGGTCGTACTGAACCGACGGAATTTACATATCTCTTTTAGGTGTCTTGGAATCCGTCCCGACTTTGACAATGCTTTTCATTCTCTTGTTATGTTTTGGCGCAGATCATGATCAGCCCAGCCCGACGGACTGACCAAAAGACGGGCCCGGCCTGATTTGGAAGTCCGAAATCGCGGCCTGGCCCGGGCCCTAGGTCGTCCCGGCCCGATTTTGGGGTCATAGGAAAAAATGGTCCGAAATTCTCGCGCAATCATGTTCATCAGTGTAGT